>MEJB01000004.1:3687208-3713619 GCA_001752375.1 Rhazya stricta | reverse complement strand
AAAGATTAGGAGTAATTTGAATGTTCAAATCAATCACTTAAACTGATACAATGATAACTGGCATCTACTCACCTGAAATTCCTTGAAATTGGATTGGACTTCCCTTTCCATTGCCAAAGAAGCAACAGACAGTGCAAACCGCTCGGTTTCTGTTCTATCAATATCGACGCAGACTAACTGCTCCCCACAAGCAAAACATCTACCGGCCGAAGCAACATTGGTTTTCTGCACTATCCACCTTCCCCTCCCCAGCCACCCAAGTCCATGCCATCCACCTCCGTTCCGTATCTTTGCTTCCTTCACCTGATCCGCATCCCAACTATKCAGTCCTARTTCAGATGCCATTTCYCCACCAAACCAACTCTSTATAACATCTGCAGTTGACCCACTAATACTCCGAGRAGCTTCTCTGAGCTTATGCAAATATTCATAAACCTTATCTCCTCTAGAGTTCTTCATGCTTACCTTTAAGAGTAAAGTAACATGTAAGTAAAACATATCTGTCTTTATTGATAAAAGTAATAATAGAACAAATAAACATTCTCCTCGTAGCTTTACAAGAATGAAAAGGGAAGACTACTTAATGGGATCTTTTAGTAGAAAAATACGTATCAAATCTGAAAACAGTATTGTGCCCGGAACAATTTAAATCAATATGTACAGCTGACTCCCATATAATTTGCAATTACAGGAGTAAGAAGAACATTGTTGTCAAATCTTTGACATATAAACAACTCCTCAGTTTTCTTTAGCCATCGATATACAAAGAAAACACTTCATATTTGATTTGTGAAAGAAATGATACTGCATACTCAACAAGTTTGAAAAGCAGAATATGAAAAATATTAAACTAGATTACCACTCTTTTGTGATGCCAAATGATTCAACATAAGCACAATAAATTACAATGAAATTCAGAAGAGATAAGATGAATTCCCAAACTGTCCTGCATGGCCTGAAATTCAAGAGCGCTCAAATTATTAAGCAACAAAGATCCTCACTTTTGGTCAGAAATTTCTTACTCTGTCTAGGATAGTATCTCCTTCCTTAAAGCAGACATCTACTTCATAAATCACAATGGTTCCCAATGATCACAATTTGTTTTTATCCCATATATTATATATCCGAAATAAATTCTATATAGCTTACCAAGAAATTGATTATAGGAGTAAAACTACTCCTAATTCCCAGTACAAAACTCAGAGAAGTATCAAAAGATGCATTTTTATATACTTCCATTCATAACTTCCTATAGAAAAAACATGCATACTCCAATCCAATCTACTGACCTTCAGTAACGCAGCAAGCTCAGGTTCCTGTAGTTGCAATCTCAGTGAAGTCATATAGTCCTCAACTTCGAASGCCTTGTCAGCCATTCCGTTTCTAGAGAAACAGAACAGTGCAGGCCCATAAGTCCTCAGCTTCCCCTGCTGGCTTACGCTCTTGGCGAGCTCAAACGCGGCATCACCATCATCCTTAGCGGCAGCCAATCTTGCGACAGCAGTGGCAGTCGCCTCATTGGGAATGATATTATTGGCAACCAAATGATTATAAACCTTGAAMCCGAACTCAATAGCAGAAGCTTTAGTTGATGGGTCATCGGAAGTAACTAAGTTGGAGCAGATATATAAGAGGGAATTGTAGTGGTTCTGAGTTAGGTGGATATTGGCAGTGGCGCTGGTGGCGACTTCGAAGAGGGAGATGACAGCGAGGAGGTCTTTGGTTTTAGAACATTGGTTGAGATTTAACCGGAACTGGAGTTCCGGAGTCAGGTTCTTCTTCTTCTTGTTCTTGTTAATCGCGGCGGTGTTAATGATGTCCATGGTGGTGGCACTAGCGTTTTGGGCCGTTGTGCTGGGCTTTGTTGTTTCCTCACCCCCGTGCGAAGGGAACTCAGTAGACCTACAATTTATAGGGATGACCTCATTTTCGGCGCTTTTGATCAAAACTAGAACATACTTTATGAGAAAAGGGAAAAAAAAAAAAAAGGAAAATTGATTAAACATTTTTAGGTTTTGCTTAACTGATTAAATATTTTTAGGTCCATTTCTATTTCTCATTCTCAGATAAATGTCACAATTCATACATGCAAAGAGGACTATTAAAAAGAAAAAGAGAAAAGAAAAGTGCAATAATTGGAGTTACATTTCGTACATTAGTTAAAGAAGGCCTGTCCTCTATATCATCATACATAAGCATCTTCATGGGATTCAACACATCTCCTACAGGTCTATTTCTCAAATTTATAAGAAAATGTCACTCGAATGTGCCTGTTCCATTGTTTCTGCTTCTTATCAAACAGTTTAGCAATCCAGTCATTTGCACAAGTCATGCATATAGAGAGGAATCACTGTAACTGGCATAACTTTTACTAAACACAGGATGCACTTCCTGTATCACATTGTAAATGCAGAACTATAAAGAAAGGAATAAAAAGAGATGAAGAAAAAAAGGAACACAGACAATAAAGCATCCAGTTAATGATGGAAAATAGTTACTGTGTTTCTCAAATTTTGCATGAAGGGCATCGTATTGTTTCTTACAAACTGTTGTAAAGGTTGTATTCTTTCAAAGTACATACTCATGGAAGGAACTAAAAGTAGGCAAATGAAAATGGGAACTCAAAATAAGTAACTTCCTACCAACCTCTCGGATACTGTGTGTAGGATTTAGCAATGATGTGATCGGATATAAGTTAAGTGAATGAAAACAACATCGCTATTACAATTTATTATTTAGCTCTATGAGGGTTAGTCTACAATAACTTTGTTACCATGGGCCGCGAAATACAGTTAAGAATGCAGGCATCTTTACACCTGAAACCCACAGTTATCCAAATTGATTAAGTATCCAGTGAAAAGAAAATCAAGGTACAAAAGAAAGCTTTTTGTTCGTGCTCTTCTACCTATATTTAGGATCAAATGGAAATTCTTTTAGAAGATATTGAACCTGACATGACAATTTGTTTCCTAATCTCATAGGTGTTTTAGTTACATGCTAAAAGGCATCAATCTTCCATCTACTTCCAGTTAGTCATTTCCAACAGGTGCTATTTATTTCCAGGTTCAGGCTAGGTTTGACATGCTTTTGGGCAGCAGACAACTGCTTTTCAACTGCCAGCATATTCTGCTCCCTTGGATGAATATTTTGCTTTCTTCATTGCATACGGTCCTGAATCCTAAGAAAATTGCCCGCTTTTTCAAATAACACCAACCTCAAAGTTCAATTATATAAAACTCCAATTAAATAGTTTCTTAGCAAAGCATGATCCTTCTTTACCACAGCTGGTTGATGCTAACGAGGAAGATTTATAAATAAATACAATATAAAATACACTGTAAATATTTTTATATAAATACACTAGAGCTCTCATACAAATTAGATTTCCCTTGGCAAAAGTTATTGAAAAAGCTTTTAAAAGTGCTCCTCAAACATGTATGCCGTAATTTCTGCAGCTTAAAAATTTCAGCCCTCCAGCACTGACCAGAAAATGCCGTCTTTACAAATCAAGGAGGATGTATTTCAAAACACTGAAAAGATTTTGATTTGGAAAAAGAAAAAGTAAATACTTACTTCACCTACAAGGCATATTCCGATCATCTAGCAGCTAAAAGAGAAATATTAACTGATAATAGTGCATTCAAAGTTGGATTTTAGAGTTTCTCAACTTTTATGAGCAATTAAAGGCAAACGATTCTAATCCTTCTTTAGACTTTCATCAACTAGAGTAACTACAACAGGTATAAAGAGTTACACCCAGACAGTCCTTTCTGCAACAATACCAACATTCACAGAAAGCACCTCAGATTGCAAAACCAACCTAAGGCACATTCAAAAATTGGAAAACCCTGAACCCTCAGCTTCCAACTTTTCTATTGAATGCCGACACAAATAAACAAGAGGTTACAGAGGAGTGTATTTTAAGCTTTCATGTTAGCAGAGGGAAGGGAATCAAGATAGGCCTGCTCAAACTCAAGCGGATGCTTGGAGCGAGCACAAGGGGCAGGGGCCAGGCCAGGCCAGGCCCCTATCACGGGTTCGCCGTCGACGGCCTCCGTGGTGGATAGTCTGGCTGCTTAACTTCCATTTTCTATCTGTTCATCTGCTCCCGCCATTTTCTTAATAAATTATTCAAACTTCTTGTGAGGATTTTCTTGCTTCTGCATGCAGATCCCTACATATCATTCGTGTATGTTAATGGCACTGGAAGCTGCCAGTATCAACAAACATGGCACTCCCAGCTTAGCTTAGCAAAAGGGTGCTCCTAAGTAAAAAGAAGAAAGAGTCTCGTATCGACCAAGTACTTACTTAGAATAGATCCGTTTTGGCTCTCCAATTCCATGGATCTTCCCCCATTGCATTACAGAAACCTCGATGTTTGCAGTTTTAGGTCAAGATGATAAAAGGGAGCAAAGAGAAAGAGAATAGACTACCTCATGAAAAGAAACACTCTATTTGGGTATGAGACCGGTACTCACTAGAGCTATCAAATGGGCCAGCCTGCAGTTTTGTTATGAGACTCGGTACTCACCAGATAAAGTTAGATCTAAGACAATTCACTCGGATCTGAATTATCTTTCACGAAATCATTCAGCTACGGCTTTATCCTCGTTTCCACAATTTGATCTGAAATTTTCTCTGGATGATAGGAATAGTGTTTGAGGAATAATCYACATACCAGGATAATATCCATGGAAGGTAAATTTTGGTATGAAATGAAGCCAAGAATCCAAAATGGATTTCATCGAGTGTTGGTCTATAATGTGTCTTGAAGGTGTTGAAGGAACTGGTGATTGAGGTTTTAGATTGATCCATTCTTGGTTGGTACAGAATTATTCCTACCAATGAATAAACCAATAAGGAAATTTGGTTGCATCACATTGTTTGATATCAAAGAAAATTAACCAAGTGTGATATGATTTAAAGTTCTGGATATACAGGGCATTAAACCATGCCTGTTGATAATCCCAATATGTGAAGCATTCTTGATAAGAGGGTTCTGATTTGCAAGAGTCCAGGAAAGAGAAATCTTCATGCAAATCACCCTGGACCTTGATCCATTCCTTGGGAGTCATGATATATTAGAATAATTTATTATTTTACCAACATTAATATAAATATATTTTTTTAAAGATTTGTCTAAACTATATTAGATAAGGTTTTGGACATTTTAGTCTTATACAAGTGGTTGACCATTCATGTAGTTGGACGAGAGTCAATATGATCAGAAAACTACTGATCTGCAGAATCAAGAAAACTACAAGACCTAAAGGACAATCTTTGACCATTGGTTTTAACTCATGATCCATAACATTGTATTAAAAACCCGTTTATATATATATTCTTAATCTCCTCAGTCTTTAAAAAGTGAAAATTTCGTTTCAGGATCTGCCCTGTATTTTCTGCTGTCTTATGAGAAAGTGATATGAATCTACAATGTTGTTCCACAGGTAGTAATTCTTGAAGCTAATTGTTTGCCTAACACAACACGAAACAGCCACGGTTTATTCTACACATTACCAGCTACCACCAACACCTCCATCCTAATCTCAGTTCTCTTCATATTAAATCATTTATTTGCATCATTCGCACACTTTCTCGAACGGATGGTGGACCAACCCAGAACTGCTAATCTGCTATGTAGTTTCTTAAAACAAGAAGCCCTTTTAAAATTGATTTCTTAATATAAATCAGAAAAAAAACAACAACCAGCAGTCAAATTAAAAAAAATAGCAAGAGATGAAGAAAATTGACTTACAGTTACAGGAAGGAATCAAGTTAAAGAGACAGTAACAAGAGAGGGGAAAGAGGAAGGGCAGAGAGGCGAGAGCTGAGCCAGAGACGGACCGGAACAGGCAGAAACAAGCAGCGATAAGGAATGGCAGCCGGAGAGCTTAAGCAAGAACGGCGGCGGCCGGAGAGCTTGAGGGAAGGAACCGACGTGTGTGCGCGTTGAGTCTGTCGCCGATTTGGAAATATTGGATTTTACCATAATCTAGTAATTAGGTTGCAATTGAATTGAGGAATTTTTGAATTTTGGTTTTAAACAATGTGGCTAGTTGGCCTACGACCCAACCCATCTCAAGCAGGGGRCCAATTTGCTCACTCCACGGAGGCTCGACTTTAAATGGATTCGAATTTTCCAATCCAACCAACTATTCTTTAGGGCAAATTGAGTGGCTCAATTGGTCCAACTCATTTTGACGGCTTTAACATTTATCAGCCACGGAGAAAAGATCTCTGGCTCTAGGGCTATAGTCTGAGCTACTGAGTACTATCATAAGACAATTCGATGTGGTTTTCTTGAAATTTCATATCCGCCCCTGAACTTTCTATAATTATTTTTATTAAATTTATTTTTTTCTTCATCGTTGCAGTCCCTTGGTCCAAAATACCCTATTGAATCCACCATAGTGTTTGAACCCGTTTAGTTGATGATGTAATGGTCAGTGGTGGATATACATGCCCATCACCAAATGCGTTATTGGGCCACAGCAAAGTCAAGGGCCCTAATGGCGAAAAGGAAGAACAGAAAATCAATAATATAATAATAAAGAGGAAGAGATAAATTTAAACCCTTACAGTCCTTTTAACTTTAGCAAAATATTTTCTTCTTTTTTTTTTTAAGCGGTTGGGAAAACTTTAGAAACAGCATTCCCATTTCTTTTAATAATTTTTTTTATGCGAATCGACTAAAATGTTTTACCTAGTTAGGATCTTAATCAATTGAATTTATTACTTTGTATAATAATACTTTATTTTGAAAGTTAACAACATGATAAGTTATAGTTATTTTTGAAAATTTCTGTATATGATAAAAAGTCTTAACTTTATTAGGTAGAGGTTTTTTTGCACAAAGGTCTTGTTTCCTGACTTGATTCATGAATTACTCTGCGAATTGCAATTCGAGTCATTATCAGAGTCGGGCAACAATTGATTATAATTAAAAAAAAAATCTCAAATCCCTATCTTCCTTTTTATTTTAGGAGGACTAAAAACACACTTCCCTCATCCCCCTCCAGAATTCTAAATCTACATCTCAACTCATGAAGGGGATTATTGTATACCACACTCCTCTAAATATATTTTCAAATGTTCTTTCAGTAATGTCCCTATCATACTTCTATAGAATTTGTCTCCTTATAAACTTCTATAGAAATTTATACTGACAACATTTTTTAGATCACTAGTGGATTGGTTGATGGAATTGACATATCGAATTGAGTACTTAATTGGCGAACTCTGACTAACTAGTCTGGTGAGTAAAGCACTATGTTTGGCTAGTGCTTAGTACGAGTACCTCTTGAGCTAACTCCGAGCGACATATCAGAGTGAGCCAACCCTTGGTCAATGATTGGGTGGCCAGTGCCGGACTAGGAATACATCGGGTAGGCAGTCGCGTGATTCGGTACCCAAATCCCTAGTTAGGAGGCCTAAATTATGGGCAGGTGACTCCTTTGTACCCTAACTTGCGAGTACCATTGATTGTACGAGGTGATAACCTAGAAGTCGCATGCACAAATTTCGGAGGGATAAGGCCAGTATTACTAGACCCCATAGAGTTTTACTCTATGATAAGTGTGTTGTGATTTATTTTCCCAACAAATATTTTTATCACTACTCTGATCGACTGTCTTGTCTTTCAAATGTTCGAAAACATCTTTACATAACGACCTTTACTARATCCCTAAACATGTTTTATAAGTATATTTTCTAACCCATACTGCACATGTGCGAAACTCATTGAGCTAGCACTCACAYTCTTTCCTTTATTTATAATGACAGGTTCAAATATGGAGACTTAGGGTTTTGAGAGCAAAAGCTAGGAGTGTCAGCCCATTACTGAAAAGTGCTAGACCAGCATACTCTTTTTAAGTTTATTATCACTATGATGTATTTCGTTCTAAGTATGTAATTCTATCAACAATCCAACTCAAGATATTCTATTGAGGAATATTATCCTTTTTAACGATAGTACTAACTGCCAAGAGGTAGGCGACGACTCATGCAGTCCTAGTAGAATCTAAGAGTCGATGGGGGTGTCACATCAGGGTTTGGATTTGATGATTCTAGAGGGACTGGTTTTGCAGCTCCTTAGAGGATCCCTTCCTCAGGAAGAGAAAAACCAAACTTTGTCTTTTCTCTGGATTGTAATTTTCTTTTTAGAAACTATTGTGTAAAATTCGTAATTTGGGTTCGTTTTGCTTATTTTAAGTTAATTTTGTTAACATAAAACTAAATAATATTTATATTTGGGATTAATTTTCTATCTTTTGTTTTGTATCTTTGTTATATACTTTATATCACAAACTTGAGGTATTTAAATGTACTTAAGCTAATTATTACAATGTTACATTGTATGTCTTTTAGGTATCATTATTCCAACTAAGAAAAAAGAATGAAAGTGGATAAAAAATATAGCAAAATCTTTAATATAAGTTTGTATATAAGTGAAAATTCTTTAGATATTGTATCCGATTGACCCTTGTGACTTGGCTGGTAGCATAGGTTGTCGGCTCTCGCCGAGAATTCAACCACAAAAAAAAAAAAACAAAAAAAAGGCTATAATATTAACATTTAATCAACAAAATTATGAAGGAAAAAAATGGACTTTCAATTCAAAGAAAACATGATTGTTTGCTAGAGATAAATTTGAAGACAGAGAAATGGCTTTGATAAATAATGAAAATTTTATTTTATACAGGAGAATTTTGCTGTATTTAATAAAAATACGATTCGTTCAATAAATTTATTGATCAAAACATGTAACTCAATTTTAGTACGGAAAAAAAATTTGTTATTTTCCTTTTGCACTTTCAGTTCAAAATTTACAAAAGAAACTAGAGAAATTACTTTCTTGAAAGTCATTTTCTTGAAAATCCTTTTCTTTTTCGTTAACTTTTTTTCAAGTTAATTAAATAATATGTGAATTTTTAATTTTCTGAAAATTTATTTTTTTTTCCTTTTCCTCACTGAAATTCAAGAACCAAACATAGCCTTATATAACTCGAGAAAGTGCAATCACCACCGCGGCATAATCGAGTTTATGTTTATGGGCCTGGACATGAATCAAGAAACTAATGGGCCTACAAAATTGAAGAAAGCATGAGGACTTAATGGGCTTTTCACCTCTCTGGGTCAAATCTGGTCCTAAAACTACAACCGAGTTAGATTTGTTAGCATAGGGGTTTTCTGAGCTCTTGCCTGTACTGAGTGAAAAGGGGAAATGAAAACATTAGTGACTGAAGAAATAAAATAATCTCCTTAATACACTTAATATCACATGTAGCACATCGCATGTTATATTTTGTATATCTTACATTAATGATAATTATGAATAGTATCATAATGGTTCAAGGGCTAACTGTCTAATCTAGACCGTGCAAATGAATGTGATCATACAAATCTATAACCTTCTATTAAGGTACATTACTGATCAGAAATCCATTATTAATGTCGTAACATTCCACCTCAACAGCAAGAGGTGGCGTTTAACAAATTAATATTTTCTCCCTATTTTAAGATTTGTTAAAGGGCCATTGTGGAATAAAAGGGGAAAATATTGATGGACCACACCAATTACTAGCTTTACGTTAAAAGTCAGAGCTTGAATTTGATCTTCTTCTCTCCTCTAATGAAATCTTTAAACCATACAGGCCAGTTTAATGGAGATAATGCAATTAAGAAATTTCATCAAAATGTGTTTCCTTACTCGAGCCTCTTGGTAGGCTGCTGGCTTTACCTGCCTAATACACTTGGCCTGATCTAAGCCGCAAGGCATATACGAAAGTCAAACACAATGCTTGCCATAAAAGAGTGGAAATACCGACTCTCCCCTGCAGCCGCCCAAGCTCCAGCTATCTAATTAACTTCATGAAAATAGAGTTATGCTTATATTAACGACGCAATAAAAAAAAAAAAAAGCTTAATATTGCTTTGTCTCAAGCTCCTTTGATTCAAATAGTATGATATCTATTTATGAGATTTATTGGATAATTTAATAAAAATATAAACTTGATTTTCAATTATATTAATATTATATCAAATACTCATACGAAATTTTTTCTTATTGACATTCCTACACATTCCAAAGAAGAAGGGAAATTTTGAAAAATTTATATCTATATTTAAGAAGTTCTTGGACCATGTTTAGTTAATGATTTTCAAACCACTAACGTTACCATGTTTGTTATTTTTAACGTAGTTCTGGTGGAAAAGATACACAGAATTCAACCAAATACAAAAAAAGCTCTACCTTCTCATACGAGGCTGTGATGGCAAATCCAGTGAACAACTATTACACGAAGAGGTTCGAAATGTATCAAGAAGACAGCATATATGTTACTTATATTTTCCTCATTTCGTGTCTGTAACTTGCTTAATTATGTTTGGTTGACCAGATTATAAAGACCGAGTTGTTTAGAGTTTTGAGGGAGATATGGGGCGAAAGGTTCGGCTCCTTTATATCGGAAGAGGTGGTTTGCGTTTCCGGCGATGTTTCTTGTGAGAATATGGGGATTGAAGACTCTGAGTTAAGGGAACAAATGTATGGAGAAATGGATATAGTGGTCAACTCTGCTGCAACAACCAACTTTTTTGAGAGGTATCATCAAGGACGCAACTAACGGTGACGCCCGCGTCCAACACTTTTTTGTTATATAAAATTACTATTTTTTAACATTTATTATGTATAACTATGTCATAAAAAATTTTATTTTGTCCTTTAATATTTTTTATTTATTTTTACTTCCTCAAAACTTAAATTTTAATTCCGTCCTGAATATTATAATTATTACAATCGATATTTTCAGCCTATGTTGTTGTCACAATAATTTTGTGTGTAGTCACGAAGTATCATTGCAAGAGAATTTAACTGGTTTTGCGCAGGTACGATATTGCCAAGGCTATAAACACTTGGGGACCTCTGCATGCACTCAACTTTGCCAAGKAATGTTTGAAAATCAAAGTTCTTSTCCACATATCATCGGGTTAGTATTTAARCCACAATCCTTCCTATTTATACCTCTCTTTTAGGCCTTTGGGAATAGGGAACTAGCTACTTCAAACATTAAGTTAGATGATAATATCAAAGACATTATAATTGAACTATTGAAGGGAGTTTTAGCAGACGTTATTCAGACTTTTCCAGGACATAAATTGGTTTATGAAGCGAGACATTGTAATTGAAGGCAGTAACATACTATGAAATTTGACATTTTGGCTTGTTTTGTATGTGCAGCTTATGTGTGGGGATAACGAGCAGGACTTCTGCCAGAAAAGGCTTTTTCTATGAGTGAAACCATAAATGGAGTCTCTTATCTGGACATTGATGCTGAAAACTGGCGAATGGAAGAGTAAAAGCACTCGAAGCAGAAAAAGCAAGTTTACGAACCATTAGATCGGCAATGAAGGATTTAGGCACTCAAAGTTTTGAGAGCAGCTAACTATATACTATTTTTAGGATGTCCCAAACCCCTATTTCCCATAGAATAAACACGTTTCTTCATCTAAATTGCACAAAATTATAACCTCCATTCATTTAAGGGATATGAGTTATTGCAGAACTTTAAAAAAAAAAGAAAATTTTCAACTTTTTTCTGTTTTCAACTTGAAAAGTTATCTTTTTACTCAAATAGCCAACCATTATGACATTTAATAAAGATATGGAATCAAGATTCAACGTAATCGACGAATCTGATAAATATTTTAGAGTGAAGGTGGGAAAAAATTTTAGAGAGATAAAATGTTTCGAAATATGGTGGAAAAACAATTCTGCTGAATTTAGCAGAATTCATAGGGGGTTGGGCATTTGTGATATGATGTTGATCGGTAGTCGGCAAAACTTCTTTTTAAAAAAAATTATAGTGCTTATAAAAAAATTCGTAATTTCATCAAACAAACTACTTTGAGTGAATTTTTAATAGAAATTCTCTTTTTTTATAGGGGCATTCGATCATTTCGACAAAATCGATCGCACATATGTGAAATAATATGATTATACATAAACTTTTAAGGGTATGCATATGATATTGGATTTCAAACGTTAGACTCTTCAAAGAATGCATGTTGAGAGTCCAACATTTGAAATTCAACACTATTAACATATACTTAATTTTACATAAACTTACAATTGAATTTCAATTTTTTTTATATATATTAGCTCTTAGGTAGGCATATACATATGATTCCTTCCATGTCCCAGTGCTAGGTCACATCGGATTACGAAGAGGCCCCGGCCTGTGACCTAGGGTCGATTGGCGGTTTGTGAGAATTTTTTTTTAAAAAAATTATATTCTTTATATATAAATTCACATTTTWGTCAAAGAAGCTACTTTAACTGAATGTTGAAAGGAAATTTMCTTTTTCTTATAGGGGCAATTCGACCATTTCAAAAAATCGATTARGCATATGTAAAAATAATATGATTATATAGAAACTTTTAAGAGTATGCCTATAGTGTTGCATTTCAAAAGTTGGACTCTCCAAAGGAATGAATGCATGTTAAGAATCCAACGATTGAAATCCAAACTATTAACACACATTTAATGATATATATGTATACATATAATCGAATTTTGATTTCTTTATATATATATTAGCTCTTAGGTAGGCATATACATATGATTATACCCGTGTGTCCCGGTCCCGGGCCCATGACCCGGGGTCATTCGATGGCAAACAAAATTTCTTTTCCTTTTCTTTTTAGAATTCTTTTTGGAAAAATTGTATTCCTCGCCTAAAAACTCATATTTTTATCAAACAAACTACTTTGAGTGAATTTTGATTGAAAATTCACTTTTTATAGGGACATTTCAATCATTTCAAAAAATCAGTTATGCATATATGAAAATAATATTATTATGTATAAACTTTGAAAGTATGCCCATTATGTTACATTTCAAACGTTGGGCTCTCCAAAGGAATGAATATTGAGAGTCCAACATTTGAAACGCAATACTATTAACATATACATATAATTATACYTATATTTATAATTGATCTCGGTTCTCGTTATATATATTAACTCTTAGGTAGGCATATACAAATAATTATGCTCGTGTATCCTGGTCCCGGGTCACYACGAGTTCCTAAAGGCACCCGGCATGTGACCRGAGGTCGATCGGCYATTGATGAGAAWTTTTTTTTTCCAAATTTTTTCAAAGAATGATACTTTCTTACATATAAACTTGCATATTTGTCAAACAAACTACTTTGAGTGAATTTTGATTCAAAATTTGATTTTTCTTATGGCGACGGTTCGGTCATTTTGGAAAATCAGTAACGCATATGTAAAAATGATATGATTATATACAAACTTTTAAGAGTATGCCTATAGCGTTGTATTTCAAACATTGGGCTCTCCAAAGGAATGCATGTTGAGAGTCCAACGTTTGAAAATGTAACATAATTAACATCCAAACAAGGTTTGGTTAAGAACTATAAAGATTTCACAAATTTCTATAATAATTAATGCTGAATTCGAAAAGATAATTATCGAGATATTTATCATTTTGAAGATATTAATATGTTAGTGTTTTTAAATATCCCGATAAGATATAACAAATATTTCTATCTTAATTTCAGAAGAAAAAGTCAAACATACTTCCATACCTTTATACTGTTTTGACCGAGAAAATCATTGTAGCAGYCCCAGATTAGAAAACTATCCTAACGCGAGAATGTCACCAATTARCTTCACATATATTGCGAAAATTGAAAAAATAAAAATTTTGGATATTATAATATAAAGGGTTTACAAAAATTTTGATAAATTTTTCTCTGTAATATCAACATATTCCCCTTGTATACAATCATAAAATCTTATACCAAACTAATACTCCACGTATAATAAAATTATTTTAAACCCCAATAATATAATTTACTAATAAAATACTCATAGATTTAAAATCCAGCGGAAGCTTTCGAAATAAAACGAATAAAAATTTAAGCTTTTAACAATTTCATAAATCAATAAAAAAATTTAATTAATAGAAATGACGCTTGGGTATCAAAGTCTGCTCCCAAACAATCTCCTCAAACCGTCTGGTGTAACGCCTAGCCATTAAGCTATATAGTTGGCAATTATTATTTAGAACTCGATCACATTCTACCGGTAAAATCGTAAAGCGATTAACATTACTTAATCTTTTCCTTTCACTTTCACCTTAAAAGAGGTGAACATATTACATTTCTACCCTACAAGAGGGTTAGGTCGACTGTGCTGATCCCTTATGCCCCATTTCCCACTCGCACCTTTCATGTTCTAGGTTTTACAACCCTTTTCAAATTCCTTACGTTTGAAAAACATTCAACATTTAAAATTACATTTTTCCAAACTTCATACTTTAAAACATTTGTTTTCATGAATGTATGATTATGTCCATGCCAGAGAATGGTGCAAAAATACTGCAAACTACATGCTTAAGATCATGGACTACATGAACTCTTAACTTTAAAATTTTCAACATGTCAACAAATAGTAAATTCACACAATTGAAGTAATACCTTCAATCACATCACATAATAAATTTTCAATTATCAATTCACATTCAATTCACATAAGAGAATTCAACTCATCACAATTAAATACTTCCATCTTAACTAAAAGAGAATGTCGGAATTTATTTACATACTTCAATATTAACCATAAACTCACATTCAATTCACATATAGAGATTCAATCATAACAACAATACACTTGCATCATAACTAATGAGAATGTCATAATTTACTTACTTGAAGTRCTTAGTAAACTTATTTACTTTAAATCGCTAGCGAAGTGTCTTTGCTGCCCACAACGTCAATGTGCCAAAAGTATCCTAATATTATTACACAAAGAATATTCATTTGAATTAACCAAATACATGCATTTAACACAGGTATTCATCATTAATACGTTCATCATTTTTCCTATAGGTGATATTAATCAATAATTTGCGAGTTTAAATTTCTTCTCAATAATAACCAAACTACCAAGAATATAAGTTAATTTCATGACTCTTAATCATTCTTAAAATAACAATAATAATCATAATCACAACATATATTATTTTATCATGCAAACCCTAAATTTCATCTTAAATTATATCCCGACATATTTTTAAAAATATATACCTCTTTTATTTAATCGTACTAACTTAAATTTCACATTAAACATATTTCATTTTTTATTAATTCTTATTACATAATACAAAACCTAAACTATTCGGTTGATTTAAACGACGAAACTAAGGATTCACCTTGAATCCTGAACCCTAAGTATGGTAGCGAGTCTAAGATATAATGGCGTCAATCACGCTAGGAAAAAGGGAGGTGTGTTCGGGCGTGCAAATAGACAGCGGCAATAGCCCTGGCACACACGTTGCGCATGCAACTATTTTGAGTGGACGACACATGGTGCTTGGTTGCCTGGTCATCTAGTCACCTAGGCGCCTGGGTGCCTGGTCCCCTAGTTGTTGGTCGCCAAGTCTACTCCCCAATTGAAGATTTGGCCTTGACCGTATGCAGCAGTCAAGCCTTAATAGTGCATTAAGATTTTGAAAAAATTTAAGTGAAAAAGCCAGAAGTATGATATTTAGTACTGATGAATATTGTAAATTTGATATCTAGAGCTATGGAASCCTTAATATTAGAATTTGCAAGAGAAGTAATCTTATAAAAGATTRAGCTACAATAAATAAATATATTATTGCACTCCTTATATTATAGTTATGTGATATGTGTGAAATAAAAGATATATTTGTATATTTCAAGATTATTATTATTATCATATATATAATAGAGTATCAAATACTCAAAGTTATTTACCAATATTTTATACTAAGTTCGAGACCCTTAGGAAAAAAWGTTAATAGAAACATATAGTCCAGGTACTTTAGGAAAAAGGACAACTCATCTAAAAGATAAATTGAGGGAATGGTGCGGAGATGCTATGTTAGCAAATGCTTACAAAAGGATTAAGAAAAAGAGTTTATTTATGTTGTGATAATACTAAATTGCCTTTTATGGTTGGTTGTAATAGTTCATATTACTATAATAAGATAAAATGAAAATATAAAAAGAGAAAAATGTACAAAAAGAAATACTTTAAGAAAAGAAAAGCAAGATATTATAAGAAAAAAGGATATAAAAGTCTAAGAAACTTTTTATAGAAGGAAAAATGACAAGAAGATCCTAAAGCATGTAAATGTTATTATTGTCATGAGATAGGATATTATGCTAATATATGTTCAGAAAATTTGAGAAAAATAAAAAGAAAATAGAAATAGACGAAGATATTGAAGACTTAATAGAATAAGGTCAATTTATAGAGATAAATAATTTTAAAGATAGATTCTAAAGATAGTATATTTATACAAATTAATATAGAATACACCTCATTTTCTAAAAATAAATGACCAGGAGATAACTGAAGCTGACATTTCCAAACTCGTAATAGATGGAATATAAGAATATCACGGTGAATACAAACAAGAAATATTAGTAGATAAGAGGAAATTAAAATATATTCAAAAAGAAAACTTTTTCTTATCTAAATATTTTGGATTTAAAATAAATTTACTTGAAAAAATTGGGATAAAACCTAGAAAATATCATTTGCTTTTTGAATTAAATATAGAAGAAAAATCTTTAGAAGTAGATCTAACTCCTAATAAAAAAATGATACCTATCTGAAAAATATCACATAAATGAAAAAGAATTGTTAGCAAGTAGTAAGAAGTTGTCAAAAACTTTATTAATTTAACTTCCTAAGAGGTTTCTAGTTAAGAATTGATAATACTCAGGTGAAAGCTTTCTTCCAAAGTAATTTACCTTCAAAATCCGAATATAAATGATATATTAGATTGTTTGAATATTCTTTTGATATTAAAATTGTTAAATCTAACAAAAATATTTAGCAAATTTTCTGGCTAGGGATGACAGAATTTAGGAAGATCATTGATCTACAAAAAGATTTGGAAAACAAGTTGTTGCCATCAAAGCTAACATTTCTGATATTATTGATATTTTTAATCTTCCTAGAATGACTAAAAAAGTTGTGATATGCTCTTATCAGAATGCAAGATGATAAATGCCAAGATTGAAAATTGCGAGATAGCAAATAAGATGATTCAAGATTATTATAGCAAAATCGAATTTGAAAAAATAGATAGTTCTTCTTCTACCAAAGAAAAACTAAAACTATTGATCAACGTCCTGAATAAGACGGTTCTAAGACTGCTTATGAGGATGTTTCGCTAAGACCTCAAAAAGATCTAAGAGATACTCTCCTACCTATAGAAGAATATCTGAATTCGATAATTTATTATGTATCATCATTTCAAATATACATAGTTCAGTATTCAYAGATTGCTATTTATTCCGAATTATGATGCTGGTCCTAATAAAACATACTATAGTTTRGAGTAACCAGTTTTAATAMTTGTGATTTGGAATCAAAATCTGAAACTATCTCAGGCCCCAATATATTGATAGGTCATGCAATAGATTGATCATTATGCTTTTGAAATGTAAACATTGGATTAGAAGTTGGCATCGGTTCATCATTACATTTTGTTAGACTATATTCTTCCAAAAGAGTTGCAAACAAGAGTAACATACAAATATTCCTTCAAACTGCTTGTCAGACGTGAARTAGTCCATGGGCAAGAAGAGAAAAAAATGCATAAAGATTGTATCCTGAACTTCAAAAATTAAAGATATCTGAAGATAATCAAGAAGTTAGTAAAAGTCTTATCAACTTARAGTATAAAATCACAAGAGTTCAACTCAATGCTGAAAATAAAGATTGTAATATGGGCATTGGTTGGAAGAGAGGCAGGGGGATCCTCTTCTACAGACAAATATGTTAAGCCTTAGAAAATTAATTCAACTATTGCYCAATTTATCATATTTACGTTCCACTAACGAAAGARGCAAATGTGATTTATGCATGCAATCTCTAATAAAGGAAATCAACAAGCAACATARGGCGAAAATTTCAGTCTACCTTCATATATTTAAGTTGCCATATTCCTATATTTTCTTTTCAAATTTGTGGCTTTCAGTTCTTGTTTAAGTTCTCTTACTCATGTAAACCTAATGCATTAAGCTTTTGCAGGGGATAATTTCATAGCGTAATTTACATACAATATTCTCTATCACTTTATCTATAGTATAATTTACATTACTGCATGCTGTCAAAATAATAATACTAGAGGTTGATACTTTACATCAATGAGTTTGATTTAATAAAGAGAAGCAAAATTGTATGCATTTCAACAAGTAAAATTGAAGAAGTCAACAATATACATATTTTAGCCCCAAATTCATGATTTACATAGAATGAGAAATTTATAAGTMCCACTTAAGTTCATTTAGCTGAAAAGCACAATTCGTTACACAAATTATGTGAATTTTGAAGATAAAAGAGGACACAATTTCACTYACATAAAGTTTTAAAAGCTGAACCAGAAGAATGCAATGGCATACAGAAAGAACAACTACCCTTTATTTTTAAAAGGCTAAAAACACACTATTTCGTCTTGCCATTCATAACCATATTAATTAATGGTAAAAATTTATTCATATTAATTATGAAACAATAGATATAATTTAAACAACATAASAATAAAAAAATTAATTCATGAACAGTAATAACATAATTTACAAAAAATAAATAATTTAACAAAAAATTGATAAATTTGTAATAGTAAACCGTTTTGACCTTAGTGAGTTTTCTATGCCTACTACAGGTTGCCAATGCTAAGGGGTGGCGCTACTAATTTTATCACATAGGAGGGAGAGAAGATGAACAATGTTGCACACAAATGCCTGTTACTACTTGCCGATCCTCAAGCAGCTCGAAGGTCGCCGGTTGAAGAGTCAAAAACACCAAAGTTCAGGTTGTGTAGATGTAGCAGTTCAAAGCAGGGAGGAAGAAGAACAGTTGGGGTTGAAAAGCAAGGAGCAGAGGAGCGACGGGCTAGTTTTATGAGAAGACTAAGARGCCGGATGGAGGGGCGCCTTACTTAAGTTAAGACGCCCCTTCTACTCCCCTCTTAATCTGAATCCGAAAATTACTGAGCAAATTAAGACARCACTTCGAGGGGCGTTCTGTCTAAATCAAAGCGTCGCTGTGAGCGGCATTCATGTCAAAAATGAAAACTCCTCTAGAAAGCAAGTCATATGTGAACATAAACCCAAAAATTGGGTGATTTGGGTCTAAAAACCCTATTTTCTAATTAAGTTGCAATTGTAGCCTCTATCATGGGTATTCAAAATTTCATAAGGAGACAAGTAATTTACGATGAAAAGTTTGACATTTGTGATTGAAATTCAGAGTATAATTCAGAGTATGATAATCCAAATATAATTATAGGATCACATCATGGATCTATAGCACAAAGTGATGAGAATGAAACGAACAAAGTCGGGAATARAAAAATATGTCAACAAAGAAGTAGGAGATCGAGRTAATGTTTTGTAATATTTTTACATTTTATATTAATTTTTTTATTATAGTTTTCTTACATTCGCCTTTTTAAAAAAAATTATTAGGCAATAATTCTAATAATAATAAGAATAATAATAATAACAATAATAACAACGTTTATGTAGGTTTGATAGTAAATTGCAGTTTTTTCTCTTTTATTAGGTTTGAATAATATAATAATAACAACTATTAGTAATAATCAAAATAACACTTAATTTAATTTTATTTAGAACAATTTAAAAAATAATGTTGAGAACATATATAAATCATTTTTAATTATAAAGTATTCATAAATTAATAAAATAAGAGTATTGAAGCCATTTTTTAAAAATAATCAGCTTTTTAAACATTAATTAAAGAACACCAAAATAGCTTTTAAACTGATTTTACAGCAAATAAGAATACCTAAATAGCTTTTTACAAAAGCTTTTTTTTTTGAATTCTCTTTTTTTCAGCAGCCCAAATAATTTTCTTGTAAAGGTRATGTAAATATTGGTTAAGGTTTTGTACCCTCAAGGGAGAAGAAAACAGTGTTCGAAAGAGGAAGTAAGATGGAACTCAAAATATATTTTTTGAGGGGCGGAATCGCACTGCCAGTGATYGTGAGATYTAAAGATGGCGGGAATTGCTAAACACTATGTARATAAATACCGCRCCGCCCCCTCTATTATTCTTCTTTTCAAAGATTCGCCAATCCTTCCTCTGCTAATCCCTCCAAATTGATCCGCTAGGGTTTATCAATTCTCAACAATCCAAGATTCAAGAATTTAGAATCTTTTTCTTAGTRAGCTCATCTCCACCACCATTCTTTCCAGAAGCCCTCTAGGGTTCACATTTCTTTCTCCTATATCCTCAAATTCACAATTTGATTTTCGTACTTTTTCATTCTTCGCTATCCAAGAATTTAGGATCTTTTCCCAGGTTTTTCCACATTTTACTGGAATCAAGAATTTCAAGACCCAAAAATGGGTGTTAGTAAAGTCACGGATGAATTAGTTTCAACTGTCCAATCGGTTGTGGGCACTGAATACTCGAACATGGATATAATTCGAGCTCTGCACATGGCCAACAACGACCCTACAGCTGCAATTAACATAATTTTTGACACCCCTAGCTTTAGAAAACCTGAACCTCCGAAGTATTCTAAGGCTTCGACTCGAAATATAAACCCTGAGCCACAAAATGCGGGCGAACATTCGAATACGAAWGGTAACAAGACCCAACATTTGGATTTGGGTCCGAGTTCAAACMGTTCTTTAAAGGATGGAAGAGAGAACAGTGAAAGTGAGATGGAAGGGAAACTTGAGGATGCGAGAAATTTGAGTTCCAGTAGATGTCCAAGTTCGGGAGGAAGCAAGTGGTGGCGTATTGGGTGTGCTGACATTGCTGGGATGTCTACAAGTAAAGGAAGGAGTTTGCATACTGSTGAGGAGGTGATATTCACGTTCCCCGAGGAGAAGAAATTGATGTCGCCTTCATCAGGCAAGTTTGGTGGCGGTCGGCGACAGATTGGTGCGTGTTCAGATATTGTTAGGTTTTCTACAAAAGCTTGTGGAGAGGTACTTTTATGCATTTGATGATCGGCAAATGCTTTGATTGGTTGCTTTTGATTTTGATAGATGACCTTGCAGATGTAGTAGTTTTTGATAGATGAGTTACGAAGTTATCTTCCAAAACCAAAAATGTTAATTGAAACTAAAAGATGTCAGACATTTTRCTTCTTTTTTCCTTGCATGGTAGTTTTGATCTGCTCTATCTGTATGAAAATGAATAAGCTATTTGAGGTTGTTAGTGTTTCTTAACTATCTGTCATTGTGAATACGAATCTTCTATATGCAAGTAACTTGATTGTCTGGGCAGATTGGCCGCATTCCAAATGATTGGGCTCGGTGCTTGTTGCCGCTTGTGAGGGAGAAGAAAGTACGGATTGAGGGATTCTGTAAATCTGCTCCTCCTGTATTGAGTGTCATGGACAATATTATTTTGTCTGTCAGGTATGCATATGATGATTGCATTTTGTATGAATCTGCTTTTATTGGTTTGGCTAAGGTTGCATGATGTATAGCTGCTATAGCAAGTCAGATGGTCAATTCATCTTAGTTTTATACTTTATGCAGTGTTTACATCAATAGTTCCATGTTTCGGAAGGGCCATCAAACTTCACTCAAAGCATCTGGCAATGATGAATCGGTTGTTCATCCCCTTCCAACCTTATTTGAGTTGTTACGACTCTCTCCTTTCAAGAAGGTGATGCTGCTCCCATTTGTTTGTATAGGTGATATTTGGATTTAATAAAGTTGTCCATATTTGCTGGTTCGTGTGTTTTTTTTGAAATAACTCTAGCTATACATACCTTAAAGATTCTGTCAAGTTTTTTTAAGTTATGATATTCTTGGTCATTTATAGGCCGAATTCACTCCAGGTGATTTATACCCACGGAAGCGGCCTTTAGATCTGGAGGTACAGTCAATAATCGCAGGCTTGTAAAATTCTGTTGAAATAAATTTTAATACTACAGTTTACGTGAACAGGATGGCTCTAATATTCCTGCCTCATTGTTGCATATCACTAAGTTGAAGAGCCAATCATCTTTGAATAGTGATAAAGTTGAAGGTGYGGTGTCGATTTCTGATAATGATCTTGACAGAATTGTTGGCATTGCTGATAGTTCTGAGTTAGAGGTAATGGCTATTATTTTGTACTTAGTTGTGGATTTTTCTGCATCAGTTACTTATTTTTGCCATACTATTTCTAGGAAATGGATTCTCCTGCTACTCTTCAGTGTCAATTACGACCTTATCAAAAGCAGGCTCTCTATTGGATGATTCACAGGGAGAGGGGAAATTGCATGGATGAGGCAGCATCAACTCTGCACCCATGCTGGAACGCCTATCGTCTTTCAGACGAGTAAGTCAATGCTAAAGTTCTCTTAATTATTTTGTACTTGGAAKTCATCGCATATGGCTTGTTGTATTTATTTCCAGGAGGGGGCTTGTTCTATACTTGAATGCATTCTCTGGTGATGCCACTACGGAGTTTCCGAGCACCCTTCAAATGGCTAGAGGAGGAGTATGTTTTGCTTACGTTTTTATTGGTTGCTTTTTGTACATGAAATATTTCAGTGTTTGACTGGAGGATATTTGAAGATCTTGGCAGATTCCATGGGGCTTGGAAAGACTATAATGACCATAGCTCTTCTTCTTACACATTCCGGTAGAGGGGGTGCATTAGTAAGCCAATCTACAAGCCAGGCTTCTGCTGAGGATAGTGTGGCTAGCATTGCTTCAGATCAGTCTCCAACTCCAAAAGAATCAGCAAAAATCTCTGGTTTTGACAAGTTTTTCAAGCCGAGAAACGCACTCMCWAGTGGAAGAAATCTTATTGTCTGTCCAATGACACTAATTGGCCAGTGGAAGGTATATTATACACAATGAAGGAACTTGCAGATTTCAACTGGWACAATTTCAGATGCTGAGTTAATTTGCTATATGACATCTCTGAAATTGATTGGTTTTGATCTTAACAGTCGGAGATTGAAACCCACACACAACCTGGAACTCTGTCTCTTTATGTTCACTACGGGCAAAGCAGATCAAAGGATGCAAATATTCTGGCCCAAAGTGATGTTGTACTTACCACATATGGAGTATTATCTTCAGAATTCTCAGCAGAGGTACTCTTTGTCATTGTCTTTTATAACATAGCAGAAGTACTTTTTATAAACTCTTTGCTGATTCTATTTGGATTTGTGCAAYAGTTATATTTTTCCAAGTTTTTCTACCTTTGGTTATATAATAATAATGGTCCGAGTTAAGTTAATATATCTAARGTCCGAGTTAAGTTAATTTATCTAACACGTGTATTCTCATTCTTGTTGGTTGCATTTGTAGAAAGCCGAGGCAAATGGTGGACTTTTCTCTGTGAGATGGTTTAGAGTGGTTCTAGATGAGGCACATACTATAAAGTCTTCCAAAAGCCAAGTTTCCATGGCTGCATGCGCACTTATTGCTGATCGCCGATGGTGCCTTACTGGGACCCCCATCCAGGTATATTTGATGCTTTTGGCCAAGATTACATGGCTTGTGCACATGAGTATTTTGATCTACTATTTCATATATATATCTTGAAATTGTTTTCCGATCCCTTCTCTTTAGGGAGGTCTGGTAGGGCTCAATTAAATTCCTTTTAAATCAAGCTCTTGATGGATGGCTTCTTTCCTACATGCAATTTTTGCTAATAAAGCATGTGATAAAGAGTAGATAATTTTTATCCTACAGCTATAATCATCAGAATCTTAGTTTTGTTGTCTGATCTATAGTTTGTCTGTAACAGAACAACCTGGAAGATGTTTACAGTCTTCTTCGATTTTTGAGGGTTGAGCCATGGGGAAGCTGGGCATGGTAATATTTAGCTCCATTCTTCTCTGAGTGCATACGTTCAACTTTTATCAATAATTTACACCGTCTACTTGTTGGTGCATGTAATACATAAGATATTGTTTTTAAGACATGTTATGAGTTTGTTCTTATTGTCCTCTTTTTTATTTTTTTTATTTTTTTTTATATATAGTGTCACTGGACTGGCGGAATATCTTCTTTAGTATTATGTTTTTTGATTTTTATCTAGTTTGATCATATTTTAAACATTAATCATTTGAATATGACTTTTCCAAAAGAACTACTTCTGTGTGCTAAAAGAATATTGATTTTGCTTTATGTTTACCATGTTCTAAAGTTTTGCTTCATGCGTTGAGTGAGAGAATTGCTAATAAAATGACATATGCTTATTTTTCCATGTCTTCTGTTTTAAATTGTAATGTGATTCCCTTTAGAGCTGTGTCTTGCAAAAGATTGTGACAAGAAAGAGGGCAATAACTTCTGTCCAAGTTTGGTAAGTTTAGGAATACAAATTCTTGAAGCTGATGCTTGGAGCAATTTTGAGGCTTTTTCTCATCCTTCTTAGATCTAGTTAGGTTATATTTTGATTAAAATGTGAAGGACTAAACTGTTATTGGAAAAAATGAATTAAGGAAAAACCAAAAAAAGTTGAAGATCTATTAAATCTGGGAGATCTAGTTTCATTCATTTTGTAGCAGTTCTCTCTCTCAAGATTCTTTCAATCGTTTTCCCTGGAATACCAGGCCTTCTATGTTGACCATCTTCCTATAGTTATGGATTGATGAGAATTTGTAACAGAAAATATGTTATAGTTTGGGAAACTCTCTGCTCAAACTCGTGCCATCCCCTTGACTTCTGTGGAAACCCATTGACTTCTTCTCTTGAAGCTTTTTGTTGCACATGACTATTTTTGGCATAATAGGTTTCACCTGATTAAATTATCATGAATCATTTCCATATATGCAATTGTTCTGATAGAGTTTCATGCATTTTTCTCCATATTTTGATTTGATCTTGTTTACCTTGTATACTATGTGCTGGTTGTCAAAGTTTGTCATTTGTTGGCCTTTTCCAATTTTGTGATTCTTACTTTTGGAACTTATTTATTGTAAATTATTTCAAACTTCATATTTATTCTGGTATGTTCTTACTTTTGATCTGGAGAATACTTTGAACATTTACTTTCTTTCATGCAGCTTGTCTTTTTTTATTTTGATTTAGTGACTGGCAGAATGCTTTTTGGTTCCTTTCCGGTTTGCGCCTTGCTTCTTTAGATGTTGGATGCCTTCCTTTGCCCTCAGGAAGTGGGATCATGAGCTAATATTWTTGTTTCTAGTGCAGATCTTTTAAATTTAACTGTGGTATATTAAATCCACATTCTTATTTTGTTTAGGTGGAACAAACTKATTCAGAAACCTTTTGAGGAGGGTGATGAGAGGGGGTTGAAGTTGGTTCAATCAATCTTAAAACCAATCATGTTAAGAAGAACAAAATGTAGCACTGACAAAGAAGGCAGGTGGGAGTCAGCTACTAAAATGCTTGCCTTATGTTCCTTGTGTATTTGAAATATGATTGCCATCAGGTTCTTCCACACCCGGGATTATCCACCCTACCAGCGGTACCGAGTTCATCACGTGCTCAAGGTAAATTACATATGTTTGAGGTTTAACCGGATGGGTTACCTGTGTTCCCTGGTTCTTTCCGAAAATCGGGTTTTACTTTTTGTTCGTTGCACAAAACCTAGAAAAAAAAAAGAAAAAGTGTAATTCCCAGTCGGGTACGGTTTGTAATCTACTGGGTGGTATTTCATAACTTCTTAATATCATATTTTTTTTGGTCTCTCTGAGTAATATAACATAAGGATTCGTATTTGACATTTTGACGAAGTTAGCAGGAACTGGTTCTGGGTATTATCCATTCAAAAAAGTTTTCTAAAAGTTAATCGTCTCTATATAAAAGAAAGTCAAAACAATTGGAAATTTTCCCTTTTATCTTTCCAGGAGCAAAGTTTAAATATACACCCTATGATTATAGAACGAACGTTTGTTCGTGTAAAATCTTTGCAAGTTCCTAAAAATTAGTATTTTACGATTTGTCCTCGAATTCCTGGTTCGGTAGTCATCTTACTATTGCTGGGGGAGTACTGGTTTCTTTACCTAACCAACGTTTTGTAACAGCTTCGGCGTTTTCATTGAGGTTTTTATCCTTTCTTTATTAATACTCCTTTGCGGGAACGAGGTGTTTTGAACTAGTTTTTAAGTGACTTTTATAAAAATTTGTTTTAATTTTTACACAGGTCTCTTGACCTGTTATTATGATGTTTACGTTATGTTTTGTCTTAATTATTCCATCGTAATGGAAGCTAGAAAATTTGTTCCGTTAAGTATTTTTCAAGAGGAGGAGAGAGACCATTTAATTGTTTATATGGTGAACTAATAGGGCGAAAAACCTTCGTAGATTTAACCGATTGTGTATAGTTTCCGTTACTTCCTTCCCTTGTTTAATGGACGTGATGTTTATCATTTCCTCCAACCCCCCCC
>MEJB01000004.1:3650959-3686666 GCA_001752375.1 Rhazya stricta | reverse complement strand
GACCGCTTACAAGACTAAATAATCCAGTTGTATTCTTAGAACTACACAGATACTTGATAGAAAGCAATGATTAGATATCATCAGTCTGCCTAATTAAAAAATTCGGTTAACTACCTATATGGCCCTTGTCAAGAAAGCTAGTTTTAGCAACATAATCTGGCATGAGAATACAATATAATTGCATGTCTCCCGGTTTAACCATAATTCTAATACTTTAGTGTGGGTCATCTAATGTGTATCTGACCTTAACGCGTGAGAAGAAAAGATCCAACACCGTGCTGTTTGTAATTGTGCTAAGCTCTTGGTCCTTGGTCATGGAGCATGAGTTTGGTATACATTAAGAACCTCGTGCACTAGGAGCAGCAGACATCCACTATAGGCATATTACTGATCCTTTAACTCAAGTGTAAATGTTTTCCTCCACTGTTTTCTCTTTGATGTCCATCAGCGAGCTGAACGCAGAGTACTGACTTGATAACTTGCCAGACGTTCCTAAGGTCAAAACAGTGGGAAGGAAAGTTAAAGAATATTCCCTCACGGCTTACGTTCATGAGGAGTGAGGAAGTTACGAAAGGGAAGCAGGAATATGCCCTGAATGGCCTGAATTTGAATAGCTGTACTGAGACCCCATGTGCCCATGGCCTCTGCCTAATGTCCTCCTTTGGCCAAGTTGGCCAGTCCTTTCTCGTCTTTCCTGTTTGCGCAGTAACATATGTTTTTTTTTTTCATTGCAGTGGTAGAGAAATTTTTCTTCATTAATTAACTACTCCTAGGGGTGCCTTTTCGTCCCCCTCTTGATTGGATCCACTAAGCTCGTAATATATGATATTTTTTTTCATTTCCCAGAAAGTACCATCAGCCCGTCAAGACTCATCAACAGCACCCACACAGAGCCTTTCCCAGATAATTGAGAAAAAAATTGATATAATCATCTAAAAGTAGTCGCATCTTTCATGAACTCAAAATCTTCAGTGGCAGCTCGAAGAGTTATTGTTTCAGTCCAGTTGGACTCGCCTTTTTGGACCTAATACAGATCCTTCTCAGCGTAGCAACCTTTCTTTTTCTACCATTTGACCTAGTTTTTGTATATGTAGTAATGCAGTTTTGCTCTGGCAATTGCATTCTTCAAATCTCTGATATCCTGGAAGGAAACAACGTGCAGGTGGAGGCGCGTTAAGCTGTTTGAGAGTGAGCTAAACTCACTTGTTATTTGAACAAATTCCGTTATTGAATCTCATTGTTTAGGGAAAGGTTATACTATAGTCTTGTGGTTAGTACCATACTTGTTATGCTCCATGTGTTGTTCTACTTAATGGAAATTAAATCTAGGACGTGTTTGTTTTTCATCTATTGACCTGTATTTCTATTGGGTTTGCCGTTTAGTTTTAGAATTTCGAAAATTTAAATGACATTGATATTCGAACTTCTTGTAATTTTAGGGCTTAGCATTCATTTTGTTCGTCTGATGTGACTTTGAAACCAGCCACAGCCGGGAGAAAAGATAAAAGTCAATGCAAGAAGATAGGAAGTATCATGGTGGACTCTATTCTTGGCTTCCGAAGAAATACTAGATACGTTTGCTCATTCTTGCTTATGTCAAAAGTCCAATTCACGAAGACTGTGGTTGGCATAAACTTAAACTGCATCGAGCTTGTTATGGTATGCCCCTTCCTGATACTGCATGCATGAATTCTTGCCTAAGGATATGAACCATTGCCTTTTCTCCTCATATTTATAAAAACACATTTAAGTTTGAGTTAATAAATACTTCTTTGCAGAAGTACAATTTTTCAAACCTCAGCTCAACGAAATATCTTCGCAGATAAGCCAGACTTTATCTCATGTTCACAGAAGTCAGTGACACAGGACGATTCCTGATTGTGACGTCTAGTTCCTAGGTCGTTAATTATTATACATGAGGAAACATATGAATTATGAACATCAACTCACGTAGACCTTACTTTGGTAGACATATTGGATAAATTGCACATTTGGTACTCATTTTCCTATTGAAAGCTTCTTTAAGGATCATGTGAAATATTCTTACGTTTAGTTGTATGGCAAGTTCAGGAGAAGGGGTACACACCATCCTTTCATGTAGATGTCTAGCCACCCAAAAAAAAAAAAAAAAAATGTAGGAACACTAATCAGAGCGGCTCTGTCACCCTGGAGGTGTCCCTTAGGGGCCCCACAAGAGAGGGCTTATTTCAAGCACCCAACCACAACCAGACCTAATCACCGTATTGGAGAAACTAGTAAAGAATTTGCTGTTGAGTGTCACATCAGGGACAGGAAGTCCAAGAGTAATTGAGTACACATGTCATGCCTGAGCATGTTTCATATGTTCTTGCCAAATCCAAATGGATGTGATTAAATAGCTTTTCACGCACATTCAATTTCGTAGGATCCTTGGTGGAATCCAGCCTGTTTGAGGAGCAGGCTGTCATGCGCATCCATCGCATCGGACAAACAAAAGATGTGATGATCCAAGGTTCCATTATGAAGGTAAAGAATTGAATCTTCTCCCTCCCCACCCTAAAAAAGCAGAATTCTTTGTGTGTTTCTTTTTATAAGTACAATTTGTTATAAGATGAAATGTCCAATAGCTAAGCTAGTTTATTCACATCTTAGCTTTAAACATGAATCCCCTTTATAAATTTCAACTCTATATTGCCATAAATCTGGATGGCAGAGTACAGTAGAGGAAGAAGGGAGCCAGTGCAAAGCTAAGAAAACAACGAATGATCTCTTGGTGCTCCTGAAAACTGGTCAAGAAGCCCGAACAGCAACGTATGAGGAACTCCAGATTGCTTTTCACGTAAACCAGCCAATCCATCTTATGTTCTCCTAGGTTTTCCTCCAATTGATGATCAAGTAGCTTGTTTTGCTGGATTCCGGACATCTGAAAGTGCACAATGTTTTTGTTGAAAATACTTGAAAGCTGAGCGTAATTGGAATGCAAGGAGACCTGGAAGAAATATTCTTGCTGTGGCCAGTTTAATTATTCGTTTTCCTAGAATTTGTAGCACATGTAAATGTAATTTTTTCGGCCAGCTGGGAAATTGTGAAAAAGAAGAAGTTTGTTGTATTCTCTCATCGGGGCATATCCTGGGTACATACGAAATGTGTAAGTGTTTTGAACTGGACAGGCACGCCTGTAAGCAGTTTTTCATCCGCAGAAGGTAAAAGCCTATATGTTTAACAACAGGCTCATCAGGTTCCTCAAAGTAAAAAGTGTGTAAATTAAGTAAGTAAAATTGTTTAGCAGCAGTTCCTCATAACTCCAAATATCTGTATTCTATCATAGGCACTCAAATATAAAGTTAGTCGAATGTCTGCATGGTTACATGGTTATCCACAACTCAAGAATCACCTTCGGGTAATTTTCAAGAGACTATAGGATGTTTTATATTCTTTATCTCATTTCCAAGAAATCCTACCGAACAAAGTGGAAGGATGGACTTGAGTAGAACTATTTTTGGTCAAATAGTAGTTCATCCCTTGCTAACTATTGTAAAAGATTATTTTGATGAAAATTAATTTAATATTTTTATTTTCAACAACGCCTATAAGTAATTGTTTTGAAAAGTATTTTCAACATTGTTTCTCGAAAATAGTTTTCTCAATTTTTATTTTATTTTTCATAACTAAAGCGAGAAGTGAAAATCAATCCAGCATGGTTTTAAATAGCTTTTGGGTTAATGTAAGTTACACCCTTTGACTTCTAAAAAAATATGAAAGCAGCCCACTCTCTGAAAGAGCAGTGTAATTGTTTCAACATAATTTTAATAGCTAAAAAAAGTTTTGAATTCGGCGGCTGTTCCCGAAGGCCGAAAGAGGAAGAGAAGTGTGAAAGATTGTAACAAAGAAACTGGTAATCGTCACAGAATGAGCTCATCGGATAAAGCAGAAGCCTCCGCTCCACGCCGGAGGTTGTCTTGCAGCCCCTTCTTCGATGCGCTCTGGTTTTGTTATTGTATGCTGCTCTCCCATCTCAATTTTATATTTTATGGAGCGTTACTGCAATGAATATGCTCCAATTGGATTCATTTTGAATCTTGTTTGGATTTCGCACAAGTACAGACTTATATAATCCGATGTTATCCTGTTAGTATAAATCAAATTCATGGGTTTGACTTGATAATGCTGTATGCTGTTTTTCTTTTTCTTTTTCTTTTTCTTTTACTTCATTTGGGTAAGTAATAGATAGTGAATTTTGATCCACTACACGGAGATGACCCGTTTGGAAGCAATTGAGAAGACCGGCTTTTGTTCTTCCCAGAGTGAGGCGAAGTGGGGATCATGGAATTATCAATTTATAATATACCAGGTTTGAGTTTATTTGAGGCTTTAGGAAAGACTGGAGTAAGAGGCTGAAGGAGCTGTTCGAGGCTTATTGTGGATATTGGGAGTAATATTACTAGGAATTTACATAGAAAGCAGTTCGCTGCTTGAGAAAGTGTCTTTTCTTGGCCATGACTGGAGTCGGGATGCTAGTTTTAAACTCCCAGGTGAAGAAGACACGGTAAGAATTTGGTGTTTTATTTCTGTAGAGACGGGAATGATTGATCGCTTGCAATTATATTTTAATGTGCCTTCTCATGTCTGGAATCTGCTGTTTTATTCCTTTGGGGTTCAATGTGACTGCAAATGTACTGATCGTTATGCTGCTGAAAATTGTAGGTTTGACCCCTTGTAGTGCTAAGCTTGATAGTTGTCCTCCGGTTGATGGGTGATGTAGTGGACAGAAGATCTTGAACATACAATTCGAGAACCAACAACTTGATCTTCCCCAAAAGAAAAATATTTAGTTCCTAGTCCAGTTAGCTTATTCAGATATAGCGAATGGATTTGTTGTGATTTGCAGAGTAGTATAATTGGTGTTTCAGTTCAAACAAACAACAATCTTGCATTTGGAGTCACTGCCTTTTCTTGGAATTCTCGTTARTGACTTATTGGGCAAGATYTGTTTGTTGTTGATTCAAGCACAAACGGATCATGTAAAAAGATAGTGAATAAGATCCCCTAAGTTTAAGTATGAGGTTAACAATGCTTTTAGAGTTGCAAACAAGAATTGTAGTAGAATTACAGACTTGTTACTGATGGAAGGAGAGCTTTTCAGGAAGGCTGCTATGCTATGTGAAATTGCAAACATGTTGATTAACATTGAAGAACATGACAAGTCTCCAGATTGAAGAGCCAGTGATGTTCTCAAAACATTTTTTGTAGTTAAATAAGAAAGATTCGGCCRTGTTTAGATTTATTCCTCGGTTGAACTTGGAAATCATTTACAGAAATGTGGAAAAGAGTGTAGGATGAAAAATRAAGATGTAGTCKTTGTTCTATTCCTGTTAAAAAGTTTATGAAATATTACTAAAAATGCTCTTGGTGATTGGTTTCCGTCATATACTTAAGATGATAAATGTGACATATTCTGCTTGGAGAAATTATTACAAGAATTGGCAGTAACATTGTTAACAAGCTAACTTTTAGGCTATGTCTTTGCTCAATAGTTGGGGAGCAGAAGCGACTGATCAGTGATATCAGTGATTTGACACATGGAGGCCTTTTACAAACAAAAAATCTCAACTAATAAACAATAGCTCATCTTCATCAGTAGACGCAGGGTATCTGCTGGTCGCAGGAAGAACTTTATAGAAAATGAGAGCTCTGTAAAACCTCTAAAGTTAGAAAGTCCCTTTACTAGACCAGGAAATAGTAGCAGGGAATGTGGTAATGAAGAAACCCTCCTCATGAGATGGGTAATCTTATCATATTTTAAGKGGAAATAGGGGACCTAGTCTCCATATTGGGGCGACTACTCTATCTTCAAATGCAGAACATATCAGATTAAGTTAGCCAAGGCCTAGTCTCCTCACGCCCTTTGCTTTCTACTCACCCTGTTCACATAGGTTGTTCTGAACATGGACTGGTTGAGCTGCCGAAAGCAGCTTTGCATATGCTTTGTCCCAGGATTCGCCTCGAAGGACACCCACAGGACGTAACAGGACTATCAGTGGTCCTTCTTCATCCAGCATGAGATAAACTTCCAAACCTTGGGAGTTTCGCATCCTGTTGGTAATTCCCTACTCCAATCTAGTTCAATAGCTCCAATGGACAAAAAGGCATGAAAAAGGTGTCTTGAACAGTGCAAATGTTCTACATAGACCCTACCCAGAGCTTCCTTCTATACTAAGGCACGCTTGATAGCAAGGAGCTAGTGACCTCTTCCAGGTAATTAACTAGAACTTGCATGAGGTATTGCAGTGGAGCCTGCCTTCTGTCCGGTTCTTGGGTCTGGTTGAGCCTCTCTGAAATTACATCCCGCCTCTCGTCTAACTTGAGTTGCTTCAAAGGAGTGGGTTTGATATCTGAAGGAGCTAAATAAATTCCAAAGTTGTATTCCAAGTTGTTAAGAATTCTGGGTCAGAAGTTTGAGGCCTATATGAAGGCAGTAAATCTCAGATGCAGGTCTTCATTAACCTCACTATRTTGCTTGRGGAGTTCCTGCAGTGATTAATATCTTTTCCACCAAGAGTCTGATATATGAGTTCCTTCAGTTCTTGTTATTATGATTTGAGTATGAAGATTCTAAAGTTGTTTTAAATAATTGTCCTTTTTATTTTTTTGCAGCTTCTTTAATTTTAGAATATCAATTCATAGCTTTTCAACCTTATTRTGAAATCAATGCTCAATTATATTTTTGTAGCTCCTGTGCATCAGATGCAGCAGTACTATCGCCTTGGGTCACTTGACAATTGTTCTGCAAAGTGGAATGCACTGTTTGATTGTTTGAATTTGAAAACAAAGAGACCTGCTGAGGTAGAGGTGTGTCCTGAAGTTTTGCTGCATATATGCATTTTATAGCTGTCCTATTTTTGAAATTCTRYACTGTCCCAGAAAGAAGAAAACAAMATYTCTTTTTTTCCACTTCTTAGCATACGTAGTCTTGATTATATGGATGACCTTTTAATTTGAGTCTGTAAATGAAGTTCTTCTGGTTCATGCATTTTTGCTGCATATCAAGATAAATGATGGTTGGCTGCCAATGGTAAACAAGTATCTTGATGAAGGGGCCACATTTGCTAAATAACAGAAGATAGAGTTTATATCTTGTTTTACTCACTTAAGGGGCAAAGGAGATATAGATGGCTTATCATTGTCTGTTCTCCTGATGTAGCATCACTTGCTTGCTAGATAAGCCTGTTTGCCAACTAGTGAACTCTCTCTCACTCTATTTATTTTTAAGAGGCAAGATTAATTTCTATATTTTATTTTTGCTTCCTCCGGGGACTGCTAGCCTGGAAATCAATTTGGAAGGTCATGTTTTGGCTTGTTTGATTGTATTCCTACCAAAAATCTGGATGTGTCACAATTTGAATATGCTAAAGTAGGTGGACTCTGGAAGTTTTCAGTAGAACTGTGAACTCTGTACAAGAAAAACATAAGCTTCTGCACTAAGTTTTGCACAAATGTAGAGGGAGTACATGTAATTTAATTTTTTGGAWACATGGGTCTCCACTTGATTTTCTAAATTTTTCTTTSTTTCTAACCCTGAACCTTGATACTTATGCTACTATYAAATGAAAAGAAGAGATCATTTTTCAATCTGCATGGATGAATATTGCTTTRTGGGTTCAAAATTMTCTGTTGACTGTATAGAGACAGACGTGCTTCTTTTTGCCTATCTTCTTCTTCCTATTTGACAGGATCAATTTTTTCTTGAATCCTGAAGGGAGTAACAGCAGAGCTAAGTGGTGAAAAGAATAAATAAACAAGAGAAAAACTAAAAGAATGGTCGAGAACTTAACTGGCTAAATTAGAATTCTGAACATTTCTAATTGTCAGTTAATCCTGCCAGAGATGTTGCTTTAAGTGATAATACAAGACTATAATTTTCAGTCACAAGAATTTAAACTTTTGTATCTTCAGTTATTACCCAAAATAGCATGAACCTGATGATGAAAGCAATAGATTTTTGCTGCTGCTCCTGATACAGGAGCACAGTACTTCAGCCACTGACTTTTCAGAGACTTTGACATTCAGCGACATCTCCTGAAGATGTTGGTTTCTGTTTTTCATTGTGTTTCATGATCAAGCAGTCTTGAATTAGATTCAAGCTTGGTTGCCTAAGCTTAGTACTTGCAAGACAGTTGTAGAGGCTCGAGCTTAGGGTTTATGTCCCTTGTTTTCTGTTTTCCTGTGTCGGTTTTGGTGCAACTATAGATTTATCCTTGTTTTTTGTTCTTCTGCTTCATTGTTTGATGAACTACTGCTTTTGGTTAAATATATCTTTTTTTCTTTTTTTTTTTTTTTTTGGGCCCATCATGGAGCTGTAAGGATGTTTGACAAGTAACACTCCTATGCTTAGTGAGGCAGSCTGATKGTCTATATTCTGAATGCAGGAAATCTTAGAGAGGCGGGAGAAAGACAAGCCTCACATATGGTCCTTTCGCACACCTGAAGAAGCGGCCTCCCATTGGGAAGAACTCTATGGGCGTCTGGATGAAGTTGAATAAAATGTTTTACTCTATCGTCTGCATTTTCCCCATCTTTTAAATTCTTTTAGCTATTGAATGATGGCATAATTTCAAGAATGTACCCCTCTATCACTGCAATAGGACTAGATGAGTTTCATGGAGTCTAGTGRATTCAGGYGATGTAGAATAGCAACAGAGAGGTACCATATTTTCCCCTTTGCAACCAAGAWGGGGGTGATTTTTGAAGATATGTGACATTTGAAGGAGAKAAAACTTGTGTATCACCGATTRGAATTATCCTTTGATTAGTTTGTTGGAGGATATTTTTTTAATGTAAAATCTTTTCTCCAGCTGAAATTGTATACAAGGATTGCTGTTTCTAGCTTGTAAGCTTCAAAAAAAACTACAAGATGATTGAGAAGGAAAAGCTTTGATCTGGTTAAAGAAAAATTAGAAAAGCAAACCCATTAACGTCACAAAGAAGGTGAATGATAAGAATTGGGTTGTTTCTATAGGCCAGCATATCACAAAGAAGGTAAAGTGGATCGATCTCAGGATTTTCTCCCGATAAGGATGCTTTTATCAACCAAACTATTACCTTGGCATGACCTACAGATAGTTGAAAAATCATTGCCCTGAACTTGTGAYTTTAGRGTACAATKACAGCTTCTGCTTTGCAACACTTACTAGTATTGTAAACCTAAACTTGACTTTCCTRAACTGAAAARGCTAAATTTGTCAATTTCAAATGTTTGCGAATAATCGGTAAGTTTTAGCATCAAGACTTATTTGCCTTACTGCTGCAACTGCTGCTATCACTCCCAGGGTTGAAAAAACCACAGCAATCGTAGTATTTATCCAGAAAATGCGACTCTTTATTGATGGTTTGAATGTCAAGTTGAAGAAGACAACAGGGAGGACAAAATCAAGTGGCATGAAACCGAAAGCTCCTATCAAAGCATTGATATCTCCAAAGAATGGAAGCATTGRTGCAATTGTAGTTGCTATGACAACTGAGAGCGATCGAGACATCAATCTTGGTACTACATTTCTGACCGAGAACTCACTGCTCTTTGGGTCTGCAAATGTTCTTTCTAGCATTTCATTTGTTGGCTGCAAGTAAACCTGCAGTAGAAGCAGTAATACATTTCTTGAGTTTCTTAGGAATTAAACATCGAATATTGAAAATTATGTATCAAGTAATCGAGTTTAATTGGACTTGGTATACTTCCATTATTCCTTTTGCGAAGGTTCTTATGGGATCTTTAGATGAGTCTATAATGGATTCATAAAAAGTCACTATTATTATCAGTCAAACATTACTAAGTGATTAATATATCTTAAACTCTACTAATCAGTTATATGATGTGCTATATATTGCATACATATGCTATACACACTACAAGGTATATTTGACACCTTTTATTTAGTGAGCTRGTCATATTGAGTATGTTGTACGATGTAAGGTGTGACATATATATTGCAGAGCCCTCCACAAGAGATATGTTTGAAGGGCCTAAGGTGAAATCAAATCAGTAAAACTGCTTTATATAGAGATCTTACCACAGCCACAGCTGATAGTTGGAGAATGGTGAAGATGTTGGTTATCAAAATGAACCACTTGGGCACCAAAGCTATTCCATTATTGGAGAAGTTGCTGAGGATTAGACCTGCAGCTTGGTTGCCAAACGCCCAATAACCAGAAATGGCGACGCTGAAAAATGTTACTAAAACTACTGTATAGCAAAAAGAGAGTCCCTTGAACATTTTTCCTTTCACTGGTGGTGCTAATGTTGCCTGCCATCACAGTTCATTCTAAGAATAAATTATACTGCACAAAGGAGTTCATGAATAATTAATTAAACATAAATAATAGTAACCTGAATTTCTGGAATTATCCCATTTCCATATGTGGTGGCAATGATAGCCAGTGAATTGAAGATGCCAAATATGCGAGTTTCTCTATTGCTACTCAAGGAATAGTCCTTCTCTGGTCCTTTTGATGAACTTCCTGAGAATATATATATATATRGCTGTTCCTGAGTCATATTTATATTTGTAGCAAAATCCAAGGAATTTCTACAAACCATTACTTACCAATGTAAATGGAGCCAGCAGTAGCACAGGCACTGTATAGGAGACAAAGTACTAAAGAGATCAAACTGATATGCCTTAGTGAGTGAAAAGATGGCATTTGAGCTAGGATCAGCATTATGCCTCCAAATATGATGACAAATCCATAAAGCTTCATTTCTCCTGCTGGATTTGACAGCAAGTAGATTGCCTGCGTTATAATATTTGATTGTTGAAAATGGATGAGAGCCTAACATATATTCTAAAAATTAGCAATGATTGTCCAGTTCTATACTGTACTTTCCAACACTAAATTCAGTATGCACTCCTCATCGTTATACGAGGGGTACTTCATCATCTCAATCAACTAATGTTTTGATTCAATATGCCTCCTCCACGTCGTGGACTGGAAACATAGTCAATCAAAACGGAACTGATACATCCCTATCACATCCAGGATCAAACACTTGGGATGATCGATGTATGACACCCCACACTCTCTTACCCCATGATTTAACACGACCAATGCGAGATTRAAGATAGTGGGACGACTGATGTGAAATTAATACATTCCTTATGTCGGGGAATGTGAAACTCAAAATGTTACTTCACTACAGGACCAAACATGGTAAARGGTGGGACTCAAAGTACCTAATACGACCAATGTGAGAGTCAATACCCACCCCCTAATGCGAAATGTAATGTTTAAAATACTTCCTTATGTCGATATATACACTTTGGACATGAATTTTATAGAATTGTATATCTCAACACTCAAAACATAATCAGTGTCGGATTCAATACACTCCCTTACATTATGATCAAACACGACAAATATTAGATTCAATGTATTACTTATGTCAAAGTCATATACTTAAAACGTAAATCTTGTAGAATTGATTATTTGAATAATAATCGAGCATTTGTAGAGTATATATTGGCAGCTCGAACATCAAGAATGGGATACGATTGTATATTGAAAATGGACTTCGGTTTTAACTCCACTCTCAAACTAACTCATGAGAGGATGATTTCCCAACTCAATTACTCAGAGTTTCTTCATTAGGAATTAACCAAAAAAGAAGTAGAGGAAGAAAACTAACCTTCATGCACTGCCCACCCAAAAGAGTAGAACCCACAACTGCACCATAGCACACCAGAAATTGAATTGGACCTACATAAAATCGAGCCCATCTTGGTCCTGCATGCCAACATACTTTCTTGTCTTAAGTAAATGATCAATCTTTAATTTGGAGGTCAACATCCTCCCAAAGCTATAAATTTGATCATTTTGTCTTTAATGATGTCATAATCACTTTTTGTTTTTTACTAAGTCGCACCAATTAGCATGTGTACGAATATGTTTCACCCTTATCTAAGATTTTCAAAGAGAAAATCTAGCAATATTCTAGATTTATTAAACATTAGAAGGCAGTTGGTATATTTCAAGTTGTAACAAGTACATTATATAATAMTTAAGGTATATATCTCYTATGTAAACAAASTAAAAATTTATTTGACATTGTTCATCTAGTATGTGTCTAACACGAATTGTATCATATATATTGCAAAGAGTATCTAGTATAACCAGGGTATACTAATCATCTCCTAATGTTTGACCACTAAAATTTGCGAACCTGAAATTTCTCCTCATTATAGAGTAAGTTGTGCGTTGAATTCTCATCACTTTCTCTTCACGTATCAAAAAAAGTTACCTARCCCTTAGGAGTACGCCAAAGAGAGAATGGATAATCTAAAACAACCTCTTTAGTCAAAAGTTTGGATCCGTGAAGATCTAATCTGTCAAGAAACAACAAAACATGGGAGTGGAAGCTGGCAAGTTGACGAAAGCGATTAAATAAGAGAATAAATCATTATCTTTCAGAACCAGCAAATCTTAACTGTACATCATTTCTCCATATTTGACCAAAGAGCTCTTAAGAATCACGTTCATTGAAATAAATAAAGAAAAATAAATTAAGATTTCTTCTAGGATTCTTTGACCAAACTCGAATATTTCTCACTAATAATTAGTTATATATGATTTTATAATTTCTCTTTTCTAAAACGTTCAAATAATACTTCAAAGTCGTGGTGTTCAACATTACAAACACCACTTCGAACCAAATATGTATTCTTTCTTTCCCATTATTGATGTTGATCTTCGGGTCAACATATTTAACCACTACCGAACAAGCCGTTAATCACAAAAAAAGATAGCTACGACTACCCAAACGGCGATTCCTGAGAGAACAAGATTATAAACATCGAAACAGCCAAGAAATGTGTTGCTGGACTACGTACAATAACCTAGAGATTTATGAAAAGCTTCATCTAGATTTTATTCTAACGTACGTAAGATTATCTAATAAAGATGTTTTACTCTTCAAAAAGAAAGGGAAAGAAAAAGCAGAAAGCAAAGMGTTGYAGCTCTAACCTCCTACATAGGAATACACGAAAAAACTGTTTACAGTTTATGATTGGTGGTTTAGCTAGCTGGAACTTATGTAGTCTAAGCTAGGAGTGTTTCATGACAAGGTGAGATCCAAGATTGGAAATCGTTCTTCATTTTCTAGTATTTCACGTTAAGGAGACAGATAAGCAAGTTATGTGATCTTGTCCATGAACCATGAAGTAACAGAAACTTGTATTTTAAGGGAATAGCAGAAGATGATTTAGTAMCTGAGTTGTTTTTGTCTGCTACCTAATATGTCGTTYGCCATGTCCCGAAATCTGAGTTGCCGGCGACCTAACTGAGCATGGTGCTCGAGGACTAGGGATATGAGGTTGTAGGAATAGAATGTAACGGCAGCTCCGACGACGAGACAAATAACTCCACCGACCCATCCGAGCGAAGCGAAAGCAAAGGGAAGACTCAATAGTGGAGGCGCAACAATTGATGTTATCAAGTGGTAACCACAGTGTATCCATGATCCTGCAAATTACGAGTGTAAACCAGGAAAGAGACATCACTAAATAACTATGCAGAATAAACTCCTTAATTGGATTTTTTATTTAAATAAAAAATTTTATTTTACCTGACTTTCTGGGAGAGTAAAACGGCATAATAAAAGGTTCACCAATAACAAAATTAAAACGCCGATATCATATAGTATTTTTTTTTTCCCCCCTCCACAGTCCACGGAATAGTGTTAAAGTAGTTGTTAGATTAATTTGCTTTACCAGCCAAGCCATGACAAAGACTAAGGAAGAAGTTATGGATCGTTGGCTTGTTTTTAGAAAAGCTCCATCAATTTAGATAACGAACATAATCTTCCTACGAATAAAATCATCCAAAGGGCTTTTGTCTAAAAATAAGTCAAACCAAGCAATAACTCGCGAGGAAGAGGTAGATGTCTACCTTACAGGATGCAAAAGTTGTCAGCAGAAACCAAAAAAATCAAAGAATCATACTTGCGCTGTGCAGATTCATCTGCTGATGATTATTCTGGAGGCTTCTTTTGTCTATAGTGAACTAAGTTTTCAACTATTTCAAGCTTTGATGATGTAACAAGTGAGAAAAATCTCGTTTCAAGCACAGAATGTAGAGGAAGCAATTTCTTGACTCATTTTTGCATCAAGAATGGTCACGAGTGCCTTTCGTTTATTCAAAAGATTCAAGAAGTTCGGAATAGAAGTTTAAGAAAAGAAGAAAAACAATCAAATATAAMTCATAACGGGAAATGTTACATGTATCGGTATGTCCATGAGCTATGCTTACCTTTAGATTTGAGAACAAAGAGAGCACCAGCATCAAGCTCCTCCTTCTGAGTGGAACTAGGTTGAGGTTGAAGTTCGTTTACTTCTTCTCCTTCATCTACTGCAACAGAACTCTTACGAATACCACCCATCTCTCTATCGTCTATCCTATCTTCTTCCTTGACCCAACAACCTCTGTGGTCGTTTCTCCTTTTTTCTTTTATTGGGGTGTCTTGGGGGTACTTGAAGTGCTAATATGAGGTACTTGAGGGATAWCTATATGKGCTGAAYATGAATCTGTTATGGTTACCTGCAATTAATAGCAAAACAGGCAAAATATATATAGTATATTAATAGGAGGTTTGCCGCCACAAGGTCAACCAGACTGACATGCCCATCATTTTTGACTGGTACGTGTAAGTAGTTAGCCAGTTTAATTATCCAGTTTTTTATTCCATATTTTTCTGCCCAAGGTTATATTGAGAGATGATCATATATATCCCTTCAGACTGGCACTATATATATCAAATGTTTCTTTCTCTACTTCTGTATTCGTATGTCAGTCTCACGTTCCGCATTCAATTGATGTCATCTGATTCTCATTGTCTGAGGGTCCTGGTAATATCTCATCGGGTAATATAAGATCAAAATAGTATTAAATATAAGAGAGAATCCAACATCTAATAAATAATATTTATGATTTAAATAGGTTAGGGATTGAGGGATGTTGTACTATCAGTCGATGCGGGACTTCTTTTCTTGAGGTTTTGAGGTTCTTTGTACCTCAAGTACCTCATTTCGAGGTGTTTGATCTTGGAGACATCGTAGAACTTCYTAGGCTATGATCAGGTCGAACGTGTATCACGCATGAATGGTCGAACCCTACCCTCCTTAGAGAAAGAAGACAAAGGCAAGTGGCTACTATTGGGTAAGGAAAATTCGTGGATTTGCACGACCCGGATGGGGGAAAATGTTATATAAGTAGGCTGTGTAAGAGGGAGCTTAGTAAGCGACATTTGAAAAGGGTGCAAAAGAAAAGATAGGAAGAACAAAGGAGCTCGTGTGTTAAGAAGGAAAATAAAGAGATRATTGAGTACTTAAGCTATCACGTGTGCACCTTCHKTGTAAAATTGAAAGTACCTTTGAATAGGGCGTCTCTATCTGTAGATGAATTGGTGGAAGGCTCATGGTCGGTAGCAGGAAGCCTTCAGATTGAGAGATTAGTGGCAAGTGGAAATGATTCCCAAGAGGGTAGGTCAGATACTGAGGGAAAAGAGGGAGAGAGTGCGTCGTTGTACACTGTTCTGGTAGTGGAGAGAGTCAAACAGAGAGAATGGTATAGGAGGATGTGTTTCAAGGTCGGGGTAATAAGAGGCGGTATGTAAGGTATTCGATTGGGTAATTTTTTATAGACTTTCCCGATATAGATGAAGGTGACATTACTTTGCTTAGTTTGTATAGTAAACCGAGGACTCTATCGAAAGTGCTTTGGATGCTAAAGCGGGAGGGGATTTAGAGCATTAAGGTGGGTACCAGTGGTAGTCAAGGGTTAGAGCAAGAGAGTAGCAGAGGTAGGGTTGTGCATCGAATCTTTTAGGAGATTCAAAGTACTGTAAAGTCCAGTCAACATGCAAAGTTCAAGACCAAATATGGATTTCCTGAGAAGTATGGTCATGTGTGTCCAGACCACAGGATAGAATTTGTGCACCTTCTCGCGACCATGTTTCTATGTATACAGCACAATTAAAGGCAGGTTTGAGGTTTAAAGTACATATACTAGTTGATTAAGGTTATTCTTTTTTCTGGGATTTAAGTTTCGCATAGCTGTCACCTAATTGTATWAGAAATATGGTCGATTTTTTGGTGGTATGTCTTGCATGTGGTGTSACACCACAGTTAGAATTATTTAGGTGTTATATCGAGGTTCGTAATTTAAGCGTAAAGTCGGGATGGGTGCACTCTACGAGAAGAGTGGTATCACTCAACTGGTGGGGAGACTTCCTTCCCGTATTCACTGTTGGAAAAGAGGGTTTATTTTTGTAGGGCACCTCGACATGAGTTTTGAGAAGATTTGTCTGGGTTAGAATGATTGCTTGGAATTCTATAACGATTTACCTCTACAAAGAGATATTATTATGAAAGATGAAAAATTGTTAGATGCCTATGCATTTGGATTGATGATTGGAGAATGATGGCATTTGGCTCCGAGTAGGGTGTAGCATGTGAAACAAATAAGTATTTTTCTTTATTGATGTGTACTTTGTCATTGTTATTTACGTTTTTACAGATGTACATTGTTGAGTAGTTTCTCTAACTAAGATATACCCTTTACTTATGAGGAATGAGTTTGCTATAGCAGTGCAAGGCGAGTCTGAACAGGAGAAAGTAAGGCAGGAAAAGAGAAGAAGGCTGCTACTGCATAGACTTCTGAGAAGGATGCGAATCTCGAAGTAGTTCTTGTTGCGCCAAAGCCAGCAACAAGGAAGGGGAAAGAAGTAGTAGAGCTAGTAAAATGGGCTTGTATAAAGAGGACAATTAGCTTTAGCATAGGTGCCAGGTCGAGGAAAATGGCTCGAGATATGGATGCCAGTTTGGACAGGAAAATGTCCATTTTTAAAAACCGGTAGTAGGGGAGGGTAGTACTGACGAGAAGGGAGATGGAGATAGGTTGTTCAAAAAATATGTTGTATCGTACTTCTCTTCTCGAGAAGCGAAAGTGCAACACTCAACGAATAAATTTTGCCCGGAGTGAGACTTGGAGGTCAGGAATAGAATAGTGCTCCCAAAACATGCAATGTTTGTGGAGCATGGCATACCTCCTCAGAATGCACTTAACACTGCCAGTTGCACCGGTGTGGAAATAGAGCACCAGTGTTGTGTCGTGGGCGTGCAACACATCGTGACAATGAGGGAGCTGTTGATGAGGAAACATATGGCAAAGGAGAATGACGAGAAAGAGTTGATGAAGAGGTAAGGGGACATATGACACAAAGGTGGCCACATTGGAGAAGGAGAAGAGGAATTTGTAGACTACAATTGGATCCACGGGAAAGGAGCTAGGGGATGTGAAGGAAAAACTTCATTAGGCAGAGAAGTGTGTTGAAGAGGGTAACAAAGCAATAGAAAATCTACATAGGAATATGGATATTTGGATGGAGAAGTATAGTTGCCATAAAGCTCGTATGACCGGTAAAAGTTACAAGCAGAAAGTGATAGAAGAGTTTTTGAATGGGGACGACAGTAAGACAATAATCGGCGAATGGTTGAATCTGTCATGCYTAAARGGGTATTCTGCTACAATTGAGCATGCATTTAAGTTGAATCCCAACTTCCAAGTGCCCAAGGATGAGAAGGTATTCGTGCCAAATTCTCCATTAAATGTGAAAATACCTTGGGATCCTTGTATTCCCATGGGTGGATGAGGAAATGGTTGAGTAGGTAGCAAGTGCCAGTGCTCGAGACAAGGATGCTCGTGTGAGCAGGTCGGGCCATGATGTCGATGATCCTCAAGATGAGATGAATTCTCTCGGAGTGAAAGTAGTCACCAGAGAAGTAGGTCTATGGTAGCAAAAAAGAAATTTCTAATAGCTTAGTTTTCCAAATATCAAGTATTAAATAAAATTCTATTTTGTAAAGTTATCTTATGTTGTAGAGTGAAACGTCCTTAGTTATTTTCTACGTTATTTATATAGTCTTCTTGGGTTTTGCTGAGGACTAGGAGCATTAAAAGTATGTTTAAATTTCATTAACGAGTAGATTGACCGACTTTCAATAATCTGAAATAGTCATTAAAGCTTTGATTATATAGCAATGGGAGAGTGGGTGCAGCATATGACTGTTCAATAGTATGTGTGACTATTAGTATGTTAGGAACCCTCTATATAAGGGTTGTAGTAGGATTCATTTTCATAGATTGTGGTAATTCTTTGCAGTGAGTTGTGAGAAATTTTACTAAGTTGATCAAGTATTGTCTAAGGAGGGAATGGCTGGGGAAGAAGAAGTGTTGTCTATAGATGTAGATTCTGATCTAGAACCGAGCTCGCATGAAACAATGAGCAACACTTGACCATCGCCTAAAGGCTTAGAGACCTTTAATATGGGAAATTTCACTAATGCTAGAGATTGGGCATGGCGGTGCGACTTTATCAGAGGTCTGGGTCCGAGAGCTGAACMMWYGGTGGAGAAGGGCTAGGAGCATGGACTGATCGATGCTCGTTGATGGAATTTCTCGAATTTATGGCCAAGCTAGAGCCACTGATAGGCGCTTGCAAACAGGCAATGAGGGCAGTGAAACTGGGTTCATGCTGGTTGGGACCAACTGGTGAGGCAGCCAGATGGTGAGTGAGAGTGCAGGGCTCGAGAAGTTGAGAGAAGGATGAACTACGYGCCAGAAATGCAAGAGGAACGATAGGCTYATCATGCAGAGTCAGTAGAGTATGGTGGTCATGTGAATACRGACCACTYATAATGTAATGTTTGATATAATTTGTTTGTAATTCAATAAATAAGTTCTTATTTTTATATTACTGAAGTAATTAAATTTAATTGCAACTAAAGTTTAGGAAGAAAATAAAATGACATCATGATAACATACACAAATCTATGGTGTGTCTGCTTAGAGAAGTTATGGGAAATCAAGAAGTCACATTGGGAGCGACATGAAGTGACAAGTATCAATGTACTTGGGCAGTGYCATTAACTCTGGGGAAACGTAATATCACCGTATTAGCTCCTATATATAGTTAGGGCTTAAAAAATGTAAAGGAAAATATTTCTAGTTTCTAGTCATTGAGTTACACTAGCTAGAGTAACATTTRTYCTTTGRGAGAACGACCGACCAAGAAAGCTGCTCGGTAGTAAATTTGGAAGGTGTCGGGATATTTGGCAAGACAGCCTATGACATATGTTGACATATGCATGGCCGAAGGTGGGAGTCGATGATTACAAGGATACTGCCGACTCGTTATGGGCAAMAGTGTGGTTGAGGCAATTCGACCAAGAGCAAGAACAGGATGAGTTTGTTCAACAAAACCTAGAAAGGCTAAGGAGGGTAATTGCTCAGGCACGTGGTCTGGAAGGTCACGCAAGATCTAGCATCAACAATCTATGGCCAGAGTGGAGGTGTCGTTTGCAATGGAAGTCGTTGGGTAGGACGGTTGGATTCTATGGGGTTGAGAATCATGGTTCAGATGCCCCGGGGCTCGGGCACTACAGCGGTATCAGGAATGGAAAAGGAGGCATGACTGGGGGYGATTTCAACATCTTCGTAAAGAATGTCGAGAGGAATTAATCCGATCATCGAACTTGTTTGAGTACAGGGGTCTAGTGAATGAGGAGCATCAATAGCTCTTTTAGGTGTGTTTTGTCTTCTTTTTTTTTTTTTTTTGCTTTTTTGTTAGAATGTTTGTAAACACTTGTGAAATTTTAGATTTTGAACTAGCAAAGAAAGAAAGTGTTCGGTTATTAACAATATACGTGATACAAAGTGAATTCTTCAAATAATCCATATATTGTAAACAATTCCAAAGACATGCATTCAGAAAAACTAAGTTGTAATTAAAGTGTATGTGAATTAATTCAAAAAACCAAAGGATATGAGCTAGGGCAGATTTCTAAAGATCAAATTTCTATAGATTCTGTAAATTCCATGCCCGAGCAATCATATGCCCTTCACAATTTGGAGTTTGAAACTTCTGTTTACATTGTTTGGCTATGATATAATAGTCTTTCCAATTCAGATCAAGCTTGCGGGTGCCTTCTGTTCTACTAATTTTGTTTTTTCGTACTACGAGGTCACAAATAGTGAGTGTGGTCAAGTTGACTTTCTTATTATAGTATCCAGCAAGTTTCTGCTTGTATAATAATTCCCAAGCAAAAGTTTCTTGATGAAGCTTTTCAAATAGCACTAGGTTTTCAGCTAGATAGTAAGTGTTAGTGTCAGGGTTGAACCACTCTATTCGATTCCGATTTTCACGAGAAGGACGGCGTTTGTTCTAAAACACAAAGCAAACAGATACTCTTTGGTTCTTGAATGTAAAGTTGTTGTATGGGACCAGAAAACGTTTGAAAGTTCGTCAACCTATCTTCCTATGTGTTCATCTAATCTCTTTTTTATCCCAAATACGATTACCCGATTCATGACTTCGGCCAATTCATTAATTTGTGGGTATCCAACTAAAGTGAACCTGTGGTTAATTTGAAGGTCATTGTAGAAATTTTGAAACATTTGTAGCTTCAAATAATTTTTCATTATCAATTATCAGGATCTTAGGAGGCCATAACAACAATTACTTCATCCCTAAAGAACTCCTTGAGCTTCCTCACTATGATGGAGTTCAGTGCTCGGGCTTCAATTCTTTGGTGAAATAGTCAACTGCTACTATGGTGAACTCCCGGTTGCCTAATGCTCTTGGGAAGGGATCAACCAAGTCTATTCCCCATTGTGCAAATGGTAATAGATTACTCAGAGTCTGATATTCAACCAAGGAAAGGTGATTTGTATTCAAGTGTATCTAACATTTAGGACATTTTTGTACGAACTCTTTTGCATTCGCCTCTATGGTCGACCAGTAGTATCCTATCTGCATGATCTTTCTGGACAAACTTCAGGTTCTTATGTGTGTGCCACAGATGCCTTCATGTACTTCCCGTAAAATATAGTACGCATCATCAGGGGCTATGCACTTTAGCAGCAGTCATGTGTATGTTCGGTGAAAAAGCTGACGATTTACAAAGACATATTGCGGGCTTGTTCCTCGAACTTTTCTGGCCTGGTAGGGATCATCTAGTAGAATCCCGTGGTTGATGTAGTTGATAAGATGTTGTATCCAGGTGGGATTGGTGGCCAAACAATTGACTTCTGCCGAATCYATGTGTTTTCTAGYTAATGGGTCTACCCACTTTCCRYTTATTCGGGTTCTCAATTTGAGCTTGGACAATGAGTGTACTTTAAGATTTTGTTCTCAAGGTACTTATTTGGCTTGGAAGTATGCGAATTCCTTATCTTGCGGACAATGGTGAATATTGATACATGTTATGCTCTTTAGCTTCAAATTTGCTGTGGATTTGCCAAATTATGAGTTGTGAGTCACTCCTTAAAATGAGATGTTTGATCTCTAAGGATCTCGCCTTTCACAGTACTGCTAAAACTGCTTCATACTAGAACTCATTGTTGCTAATCGGGAAGCTATTCTTGAGAGCATAAGCAAATTTCGTTCCACTAGGGCTCATAAGTACTAAGCCTGCTCCCTTATTCTCAATGCTTGCAGATCTATCAGTGCAGGCAAGCCAGCATTGCTTCTGTGGTGGTTTGTTTTGAGATGTAACATTTTCAAGCACATTTGGCATTGTGCATTCAACAATGAAATTGAGTAGAACTTGAGCTTGGATGGATTTTTTTAGGCAGTAATTCATGTGGTAGTCACTGAGTTCTAATGCCCATTTCATGAGTCTGTCAGTGTACTCGAATCTGTTCAGCATTTGTCGAAGTAGTGCATTTGTTAGAACCGTAATGGGGTGAGCTTGGAAGTAAAGTCGTAATTTTCTAGTTGTTACTAACAATACAATATGATTTTCCAAGGGTGATTATATTTCTTCGAGATCGCGCAGAATATGACTAATATCGTATACATGTTTGAGAGATTGATTCCTCTGAGAGCATAAAGCGGTGCTAGTAATAGAATTACTGACACACATGTACAAAAAGAGTGTTTCATTAGCAATGCATCAGTGAGGATAGGGGGCCGTGCTAGTGATTCCTTAAGTCTATCAAAAGCTTTCTGGCATTCATCATTCTATGCAAAGGTGGTCGGGTTTTGGAGTAGTCGGTACAATGATAAGTTTACTTCTCGTGATCAAGAGATCAATCTGCTAAGGGCTGCTAGGCATCCTATGAATTTTTTGATATCCTTCACTATTTTCGATGGTCACATTTGAAGTATTGTGTGGATTTTTTTTGCGTTGGCTTCAATTTCTCTCTGGSATATCATGTACCCAAGGAACTTTGCGGCCTTAACACCAAAAGAACATTTCTTGAGGTTTTGCTTCATTTCGATTGCTCTCCTAGTCTAGAAAATTTCCTTAATGTCATCCAAAAGTGTTGCCAATGTCTTGGTTTTGATGAGGATGTCTCCTACATAGACACCCAATTTGCATTCTGAAAGCCTTGTTGACCATTTCTTGAAAGTCTGTTCCAACATTCTTCAAATTAAAAGGCATTTTGTGAGAACAATAAATGTTGCTGTCAATGGCAAAAGATGTCTTTTCCTCATCTTGTTTAGCCATTTGGATTTGGTGGTAGCCCTTGTAGGCATCTAGGAAACAAAAGATATCATGTTCTGCTGTGACATCTACAAGTTGGTCGATTTGGTGAAGTAAAAATGATTTCTTCGGTATGGCCTTYTTGAGATCGATGAAGTTGATACATATCCACTATTCGCCATCTGCTTTCTTCACCATCATTAGGTTAGCTATCTATTTAGGGAATTGGACTGGCCTTATTATGTTGGCTGTGATGAGCTCGTTGGTTTATGCTTGGACCCTTGCCATCTTTTCTGCAACAAAGTGTCGTTCTTTCTATCTTATTAGCTTAGCCTTGAGAGGTATCCAGAAGTTGTGTTCTGCTAATGTACGGGGAATGGTACATATATCTGTTGGTGACAAGACAAAGATGTCTTTAGATTTGGTCAGGCATTGGAGGAAGGAGTTTGATATCAATAGGTAAGGGTTTACCGACCTTGATAGTGTGCTTCGGATGTTGACGGTTGAGGAGCGCTGTGTCAAGGTTAGTGGCTAGTTCGAGCTATCCCTCGTCATGGCTATCATTGGGTGGTAGGGTGGCAATTGAATAGCATTCTCCATGGGTGGCCTTGTCACCTGTAATGGTGATGCATGCCTACTTCCCGAGAAAACGATGGTGTTTTCGTGCATCACAATATGTGTTCAAAAATCTCTAAGGGCTGATCAACTGAGGATGGCATTATATGCAGAGGTCGGCATAATTAGGAACTCCACAAATTTAGTGACATGTTGTTGAGTATCACCGATAGTTACTAGCAGTTGACTTTTGCCGATGGCCATGATCGAGTCACCTATGAACCCAACCAAATGAGGTGCATAGGGAATGATTATTGTGATTCTATTCTCATTTGTTGGAAGGCATGCTAAAGAATTATGTAAGCAGAGGTTGCAGTATTGACAAAGATAAGTTTTACCAAGCTTATGGCGATCTAGAGGGCGATGACCAGGTTCTGGATATGGTGAGGCGATGTATAAGAGTCGCCTATTTTCTATTGTTTTCYTGGCAGTGAAGAAATCATATGTATAACTRGAGGATGTYGGTTGGTGGTATTTTAGGCAATTGTCTAGAACTGGATTTGATGGTCGGTGGTCTTGTCGTGGTTTGGGGCATTGGTTCCCACTAGGGCCTATTCCCTGGACCCGTCACTAGGTACATGCTATATGAATTCTCTGAGATGACCTTTTCGAATAGCCTCTTCAATCTCCTTTTTAAGGTCATCGCAAAGTTTTGTGTCATAGTCGTGGTCTTTGTGAAACTGATAGAATTTTGTGGCATCTCTGTTGGTAGTGAGCAGTTTTTTAGGTAAAGAGTGAAGAATGAACTTGATCAACTATGGATATTTTGGGCGCTTAAGGTTAAAAGGAAGGCACTAATATGGGTTAGAATTTTTTGGGAGAATGCTTATGAAAAGCGTTAAGTGTCTCAAACCTCAAAATGAATCTTTGTTTTGATTACTTCTGCTTTTTTGCATTTATTTGCTTAAGCATTTGGGATCTAGAGGTGTCGAGGGTTGTGAAGTCTTGGTGTTTTGGCAGTGATCAGTTATATGATGGCAAGAATCTGGGAGACTAGGTACGAGTAATCTCTCTATGGTTGGGGGAGTGTAGTTTGTCTTGTGGGCAAGGGCATAGGCAATCAAGCACATATAGGCATTTATTCTGTTCACCAATAGTGTAAGGGGTCTCTTGCTCTTCTTTATCGATTTCCCTCTTGGATTTCTCATTCTCTTCTCCTATGATGAACTTCCCGACTTTATGTAAAAAGGTTTGGATTATGTGAAAAGGTCAGGAGTAGTAGGGGGTCTTGAGACTGAGGCTTATCTGAATCTACTATAATATGGTGAGTGAGGGATTCGGTCGCCAAGTGTGCCCAGGCGACTAGGAGGGACCTGATCCACAAGATGTGGGGGTTAAGGTTGGCACCTACAAGGGGAGGCTGGTTGACAGGTTGACGGGGAAGATGATGCATGATATGTTGATTCTACCTCTTTTGTGGCTTTGCCTTTCTTCATGCAGAGGAATTCTTGGAATTTTTCGTCATGTTGTGCAATGCTTTGAAGCTGTTCTAGTTGTTTAGGTTCTTGAAAGAGGTGGGGAAAAGGTATGGTGCTCAGTTGTGGGGGTTGTAACGTTCGGGCAGAACGGACAGGGGTTCGGATAGAATGGACAGGGGTTCGGATAGAACGAACAGGGGTGATAGAGTATCTGGATGATGGTACTTTCTCAATTTTTAGGATGTCTGTTGTTGAATGGTAACGTTCGGACAGAATGGACAGGGGTTCGGATAGAACGAACAGGGGTGATAGAGTATCTGGATGATGGTACTTTCTCAATTTTTGGGATGTCTGTTGTTGATTGGTAGTGTTTCTTGGTTGAAGTCATTTTTTAAGGAAAATTTTTGTGGTGGTGATCGGTTCTCTAAAAAGAAAAAGAAAAGAAAAAAAATAAAAAAGGACGGTGATGTGCAATATGTTTTACTTTGTTCAAGTAAACCCTAGATCAAGAATAGACTTAGCATCAAAGATAGCATTGAATATTAAAGAGAAAATCTATATGTAATATTAATAATGATGTTTATGATTTAAATAGCTTAGGGATGGAGGAATGTCTTGCCATCAGTCAGACTTTTTTTCCTAATTTTTGGATTCTTTGTCCTTCAAAGTACATTGATATAAAATTAAGGGATCTTGGCTCTGCTAGGAAGATATATACGTAACATAAAAATATGTATACTGTAGGCTGGCCAAATGCAGATCCTTTGCATGCCCATGAATTGGGGAAGGCCAGGTAAATTTAATTCCTTCTTCTGTAATTTCTTACTCTAATGGCATGCCTATTGATCGATAACGTAAAAGAATTGGCTGAGTAGCTGTGAGGGAAGCTCTTGGCTATTTGAAGACTGGTAAATGCGATGAAGCCATGCCTTCTGTTCCAAACAGCATCAAAGACACTGTGCACTTTTGGTTGAGGAATATCCAATATGTTTGGATTGTAAAAATGTGCATTTCAATTGTTAGAAAATAATTTATAGAGACTAGATAGGAGAGAAAAAAAGAAGAAAAAAGAAAGATATAATAATATAATATCTCACAAATATATTATAATTTTCGTAATTTAAATATTAAAAAAGTGGGCATGTAAAATAATAAATTGCAGGAGAACAATAAACTAGGAATTTGACCTTCAACCCGTTTCGATTGAGTTAAAAATAAAAATTTTATTGAATGTTTTGGAAAATATAAAGAGTTTTATAAAGAGATGATGATAAAGATGGTGCCTTTGTAGGGATAATTTTAAATTAGTTAATAATATATACATGGAGAATTTAAAAGTGTTAGGTTCATTCATATGTACAATATTTTAAATTTATATATAAAATTATTCCAAGATAATGCGAGAAAAATGAATATATAATATGTGATTATAAAGTGCAAATTTCGATGTCGGAAACGGCAAAACTTTTAATAAATTAGCAGAATATGCAAGTGATGTCTCGTACTAATAATTGGAAGGCAGTAATCATCAATTGACAGTTCCGTTAGTGTGAAGATTACCGCATATATACGTTTTAATCTATGGCTTCTCAAAAGAAAAAAAAAAGAAACATTAGATCTCAAAGCATTAATTATTCTTTTTGTAATTTGCCGTTCCAATGAAAAAGAGTTACTAAAATTTAACAATTGTTCGTGTTTAGCTGAGTTTTGCTGACCWTCTTCTCAAGTGGAAATATGTCTGTTTATGAGAGGAGGAATAATTTTTAAAATTACTCGAAATGAAAATGACTAAAGATCGTAAATATGTTTTTAGTTTTTAATCCTTTTATGATTGACGAGTTATTGATTTGGGTGATAATAAGTTCAATATCTTTTAAATAATATTTTAAATTCAAATATTATGAACGAAATAAACAATATTATGAAAATTTTCCTTGATTTTTTAATCTGTAGTGGTTCAAAACAGAAAAAAGAGATAGCTATGTTAAAATTGAGGCGAGAATTATAGTTGAATAATTAAAGCAATTGGCCCAAGGGCAGGGACGTGTTCCACTAGGGATGGCATAAGGGGATATGGACTTTGGTTTTTGGACCTTTGTGGACAAAAAAATAAGAATCGCACAATATAATTAATTTTAAATTCTTTAATATTTTATCTTTTTTTTCCCGTTCCTTTCCCTACAATTATTTTGTTTACTTCTTTCGAAAAATTCGAAGAAAATTCAGCAACGTTCAACAAATATTTAATATGAATTCTCCGTCTGATCTAAATTGTATACCATTTGAGATTTTCATATTTTTTAATTTTTTTAATTTTTCTACAAAATTTTTTGATGGGTCACCTGGGTCAAGTGCGTGGTAGGTTGAGGTGCCATGGCGGCCCAACAGTTTGGGTCAATGAAATTAATTAATGTTTTGAAAAGTAACGTAGAATATATTACGGTTCGGGTAAATCAGCCCAAGCAGCAGTAATTGTTGCTATGGCAGGAGGCATCAACACCATGGGAGGAAATCGTGGTGAAATTATAAGACATGGTGTTCGATATTGACGATATCAACCAACTCTTTTATTATACGTTTCATATACTTATATACTTTTCTAACACCATTTTATTWGCTTTTCTCATTAAATTATATGTTCATTTAAGAATAATTGGGGCGTCTAGTTCACATTTATCATTAAAATTACGATAAGTTTGATTAAAATATCAAACACAATGATAATCATGATTGCATTGCCGCTGTTTGATTCAATCTTGAAATGAATATTATTGTGATTGATGCTGTTTTTACTTCAAATCAACATTAGGGGTGGAATTCATCAAAAATTTAATTTTACACATATTAGTTGATGTACTAAAAATTTATTAAAAATAAAATAACATGAATTCAACCCCAACTTTTAAAAAATAATTTCTCTATTTTTTTTGAAAAATTAACATTAAATTTAACCTTCAACATTAAAAAATAATTTACTTTTTCCAAAAAATAACATTAAATTCAATCTCAACATAAAAAATAATTTCTTTATTTATTTAAAAATTAATATTAAATTCAACCCAATGAGAATAGATATAACTTTTTTTTTTGTTAAGAAACTCTATGGATCAATAGTGATTTGGAAGGGGCATGAGAAGAGAATGAGTGATAGTGTACTATCGGGTATTCTCATTATCCCAAACATTACTATCAATGGGAATCAATGTGTCCCCATTTTCATTACCTAGCTTCGTTACCCCCCAATCAAACATCCCATAATTCTCCTCCCTCCCCCTCTCTCTTATCCCTTTATTAGATGAGTTTTTTCTTTTCATTAGGTGAATTTTTTTTTGACTTTTAATTTTACTACAATATGAGCAAAGATTAAATACTGTGTCAATTTTATAATTTTATAATGCGATCATTATTTAAAAATAAATTTTTAAATGCGACATGGAAATAAAAAACAAAAATACTATTTATCTAAAATAATACTAGAACATTAAATGCAAGATTTTCAATTTTAAAATATGTAAATTATTTAAAATTGTTCAATGTAAATAAAAAATATATTTTCAATATTAAAGCTTATTACATGAAATATTATAAAATAAATTTCTAAAATGTTCAAAAAATAAACAAATTTTACTTTTCTCTTTTCAAAAATAATTTTTTCAAAATTACAAAAAGATACATTTCCAAAGCTCAAAACTAAGTAGACAAAGATATACACAATTCTTACTTCAGCTACAAATTTCTTTGTTTAGCTTTTTCAAACAAAAAATTCTTCAAATAAAGAACTATCTATCTATAAATTTTTCTTTACAAACAAATCAAATTTTGATCAGGTATTATCACAAGAGTATCAGTATCGAGTTTTTGATTGAAGAAAGAATATACCACATATATTATCTAAACATTACTCAAGTATTGAAGCAAATTTGAATTGAATATTGTATATTCGAGTATACATCTAACAAATCCTGAAATATTAACAAAAACATTAATTTGATGATGAATCCCGTGTATCCATCATCAATCACATAGTTATTGAGGATGTTTTAATAAATTTTAAATATTTCATTTATAGTATTTAATCATCTTCATGCTCTCTAATTCAAATGAATTTTTAAAAAAAAATTTCTAAATTATCTTCTCAATTCAAATAAATTTTTCACAAACAATATTTCCATTTAAATTACAATTCAATTTTAATATTTGGACTGGTTTCTGTCTTTTCCCATTTTAACACATTTCTATTCAAAAACCAACGTATTCAATAAAACTCCACCAAATTGAGGCAAATTTCTTATTGCGCCGTGGTGATTTCGCTTGCTCCTGGCTCACGTGCTCTCCTCTACTAGCACACGTTAATCTAAAATTACCGAGGTAACACTCTCTGACCTTTTCCCTTGCATCCCATTCCAATTTATTTCCTTTGTTTATTAGATTAACTTCTACTTGGGGCGTGCCTGCCACATGGTTGTAAATTATGAAATCCAATTTTTTTCCGAGTATTTTTGCATCGTAAACCTTATTTTACTTAAACAATTGGTTTTCCGATAGTGCTTTTTTTTTTTAAAAAAATTTAAACGTGGGTATGAGTGTTGTTTAATAATTGAGGTGATATTTCTCAGCTATATACTATGAGTCGCAGATAGGGAAATGAGTGAAATGGCTGTTGAAGTTTCAGGTATATACTATGAGTCGAGATAGGGAATTGAGTGAAATGGCTGTTTGAAGTTTCGGGATAACTATAATCGGCATTAGATTTAGTCAAGAAAATTAAGGCATTTAAAGGTGATGGTGAAGCTCATGCATTTCATTTGACTTTCTTGAGCATATTTGCCAAAAGAATATCCAAATATTCCTAAATAAGGTGAAAAAGAAGTTTCTCTGACCTGAAGTTTTATGCATTTTATGGAATCGGAGGTTCTGATCCTTTTTTCTTAGTTTTATTTTAGCAGTCATTAGATTTTTAAAATATATTTTACTAAGAAAAGTAAGTCATTGTACATCCAGATTGACACTGTTGTGCTACTGTTTTCCCTCGCTTCTTGTTGTTTCCATGTTGCTGCTGTGTCTGCTGTCAAGCCCAGATTACATTATCGGATCATCTTTGAATCATCATGCTGATGATTTTTGAAATTTTGGCTGACTATTAGGTATAGAATGCTTATTCTGTATTTTGAATCAGTGAACTGAGGATTCGAATGCCCACAGAGCAGTTGTTTTGCAAGAACTTAAAAGTTCTAACTTCAGTGGAGATTTCAGTTTTTAGTTCACTTCTTGAGACGATTTTGTTACATATTTTTGGCTGGAAGTTGACTTTCAAATTTCAAACTCTTCTCCAAGGCAGAAAAGCAGTAAGTTGTGGCATGAGGAAAAAAATTGTGCTATTACTCTAAAAGCATAATGGCATTAAAATAATGATTTTGAATTGGAACATCATCTCAATCATTTACAACTGCTGGCAAAATGCATTTGGCATTAAGAAACTTCAAAAAAAAAATAAAAAAAATTAGAAGTATTCAAACATGAACTATTTGGTCTGTGGTAGCTTCAAAATTTTATCGCATCTTAAGGCCTACGAACTATTTGTTGAAAGCATAAACAATCGTTTCAGATATCCAATAAGAAGAAATATATGCATACTATGAATATTTTAGCAATTATGAGTACTCTTGTCCCCAGCAGTTTTTGCTGACCTTGGAAAGCATTTCCTTGACTTTATTGTTAATGGAAAGCATTGGAAGTTATAGTTTTCCCCTTCAAGCCCATGATTWTGCAGGGGCTGGATATTGAGGGTTGAGATCTGTTTTTGTAGTTGCTTATATAGTAGGCAGAAATAGGAAGTGTACGAATTTTGCTAATGAGAACCTTGACTGTCATTGATCGACTTCATTCTGATTGGGACAATATATAAAGTGTGCTATTTTGGTCACCAAAACTAGTACTTTAAAGGTTGTCATGCCTTTTAAGAGTTTTAGTTAACAAATCAATTAGAGAGGTCCATAAATAAGTGATAGCACCACATGCGAGGATTAGTGCAATATGACCTCTTTATGCACTCATAATACTTTTGCTCATGTTTATGTCCATAGATTTGTGTTTGCTCAGAGATCATCTCACCTGATGCTGGTAATAATTGCTGATTAATAATTTGCTTAAAGCATCTCGAGTCTGTTCATTAACTGTGACCAATTTTTTTTTTTTCATGCCTTCTTAGCTTGTAGTATATATATAGGAAAACTAAAATTTGGAACAATGCATTGTTAGCATCTGACAAGTGTTGAAAGCATATTTCTCCATTTGCTGGCTTTGACAAAGCATAAAAAATCTTCAGTATGATAATCAGATACACAAAGTTGTCCCAGCAGTAACAGATCCCTGAAGAAGCACTTCAGCTATTAGAGGATGAGGAGATGCTTAGAAGAAGATCGAAGAGAATTTTTATTGGCAGCTTAGATATAAGAAGAGAACTATTGGGAAAGAAGATTTATATGATGAACTAGCTAGGTTCTGCTATGTATGTGGGTTGATAGCAGCCTCATCAGTTCTCTTCCTTCTATGAAATGGTTAAACGAACAGCTGATTTTGTCATGGCCAATAAGCATCAATATATGGAGTTTCTCTCGATCCTTTCTACGTACGGAGAAAGCAAGGGTAAAGCAAACAATAGCCTGATTGYGGATTTTTTGCCTCTCACAGGATGTAAATTATTGGGGTTCAATTGCTCATATGTGGGAAAGAGTGCTCTTGTATTAGTAGTATCCTTGTCCAAATGGGACTCATGCTCCTGAAAACAGATCATCCACCTGAAGGTGCTGAAATGAGCAGCTTCTTTGTGATACCACTGAGCACATTGAACCTTGAACTACAAATATGGTTGGGGTTATTTCACATATAGTTCATTCCTCTGAAACTTCCAGACCTGTTGCGTCATCAAAGTTGCAACACATATTTTGGCACCCTTGCACACAGTATTTTATTCAGATGTTGAACAGGTAGCTGAAATTGATTGCATAAAACCTGTTTGTCTTTCATGGCAAGGAGATTGAAGAGATATTGAAAGACAATATTTCTTCTTTCTGGGTTTTGTCACAACATATGAAAGAGAAATTTGATTCACCGTGGAGGATTTTTGACATGATGCAACTCTGCAAGAGACAGCAGCCATTGAAGAATGGAATCAATTGAAACCTGCTTTCATAGAGGATATGATCAATACTGAAAATGCTGCTCTAGGGGCTGAAATTTGTACCAAGGTTCATCTGCAATTGTTTTGAACTTCTTTTGAGATTGTTTTGCATACTTCATTCATCGAAATCAGTAAGGGTAACATTTACATTTGGAGTGATGGCTCATCTGTAAGAAGTCAGGGCATTGATGATGTTGTACTGACCCAACTTGAAGTGTTAATTAGAAGTAGGTATGATATGTTATCACCGCTTTTTCATGCTGCTGGTTATTTGCTGAATACAAGGCATCAGAAAAAAGGATAACAATAATGCAAGGTTAGATCTTGCAGTCTATCAGAGTTCTCCTCATTTGYGCAGATTCAGTTGACTGCAGAGATAAAATGGTTCCACTTGCATGGTGGGAGAATTTTTCTTTTGACATACCACACTTACAGAGTACAGATTTTATGCCAGATGTCCAGAATTGCAGTCTTGCATTAGAGGTATAATAATGTTCCTTGCAGAGAAACTGCGACAAGTGGGTAGGTTAGCTAATAGAAGATTTTGTCTTTGTACGACAACATCAGGCTTCAACATCTTAGAAAGACAATTCAGGCATCTTTAAGGAGCTTGGACTTCTAATTTCCCTTCTTGAGTTAACTTGTATGTACCATCATCCGGTAAAGTAAGCATGTAAACTATGCATGTGAGAAGAGTACTAGACTACTAGTCCTAGTCCACCATTATTTTTTTCACAGTGAAGTTGGGGATACTGAGTGCTGAAGGTAGTGCTTCTAAACTTTAAGCTTGTCAACAGTCATTTGGTTGAAAGTCGAACTTTTTCTGTTTCTCATTTTCAGTGGCTTTGAAATGACCTTGTTACAAGGTGTGTGACAAAGCGAAGAAGGATAAAATAGTACATGAAGAATTGAACATATTTGTTTAACATAAATTTTGTGGCTCTGTTTACCTGAATCTTTGTCTTGTTTTGTCATCCTTTTTTGGTCTGTCATCTCATTTTGGTCGAATGTGTAATTGTTGGGGTTGCTTTCTTGACTTGCCATGCTTTGGCACCTTAATCTGTTACTTTTGCAGATTATTGAAGGTAGAATCTGCTAGTTTATGCAGTCAGCATTTAAACTTCTTGCCCTAGGATCATGTCTRTATTTGACAAAATAACTAGTACAACTCCGCACTTGTGTGTATTTTGAAGCAAAGGCGTTCTCTCTGGTAGTTGTTWATGCGAATGCTGGAAAAGGTCAAAGAAGTAAACAGACATTTCAAGACACACTCGGAAATGTTTGCATGTGTTTCGAGTTAATTGGTTCATGCCTTTGCTCCCTTTATGGAGAATGCYTAGCTTAGATCCTGTCTTAAATAGTACTTGTGCTTAAAAAAACATAGCACTGTACTTTGCTTGATCTCTTCTCTTTGATTTCTGCTGGCATAAAGATTTCAGAGTTAGCATGTGCAAACAGATGCCGATCTAATTCCTTATTAAGCTGTGTTTCGGTTTGGATCTTTTTTCATCAGAAGCCATTCTTTAGTTGCCTCCCTTTATTAGTATTTGTAATTACCATCAAGAACTTCCAAGTCTTATCACGAGCTCCCACTTGCATTCAGAACCATTAGATCCCTAATCTATATGTGAGAATCGTCTCATTAGCAATACAGGTTGGAAGTCCCACAACTGGACTTCATTGAAAACCCTATCAGGTTCTCCTATCCTCACTATTGCTGAACAATATGTCATTCAGGACTGGGGACGACTGCTCATCCCACCSCAGGAAGGTACTATTGTTCTATGTCGCTGTTATTTGTTGCAGCGATCTAATCCTAGTCGTCCAAGGCAGTAAACGACATGTGGATGACTAGAATTGYCCGCCGACATTTTGCTGCCCTGGGATGCAATGGGGAGGAAAAGAAAAAAGGTCTTGATCTTGCTTCAGTAAAGCAAAGATGAACAAGATTTTGTAGCTGTGAGGACTGAAGAGAATTAGGTTCTCGAGACAATGTCAGTCAAAATTAGCCAACAAAAAGCATCCACTAGAGGAAAAGTTATGAATGTAATGAACACATGTAGCAAAATAATGTTTTATTTCTCGACCTAGGAAATTGGGTTTATGTAGGATCGACTTTCCTTGACTCGTGTTAAGGCAATGGAGAAGGTTTGGGGCAGTTAAATCTTTTTCTCTTCTTTGTACCTCTCTCTAGGAGAGTAGGAGAGAAGCGGTTGCTGGGGAAATCAGTCCAKATAGAAAATACAATCAACAATATTTTATGGAAGGAAAATGAATCTTTAGTTTAGGACGTCTTGAAATAGAAATATAGACATTCAATTTAGAATAAAGAAAGTACTTGATAAGAGGCATAATTACAATAAGCTTGTTGAACCTATTTAAAATGCTATAATACGAGACATTCGTGACTAAATTTAAGTGCTTAAAATATGAATGAAGATCTATGAAAACAAAGGAGTTTTGGGTGCATATTTGCAACAAAAATTGCAACAGAATCCCACAATTGACGTTCAACACACAAAAAGAAAAAAAGGAGTCGGCAGAGGCCTCTTTGGTCGTCTTTCTCAAGAAATTGAAGTAGTAATAACAACAAAATTGCAGAGAGAAATCAGTCAAAGAAACGTCACTAAGAGAAGGAAAAAAAAAAAAAAAAGAAGCAACGAAAGGTAGATAAGACCAAAGTATTAAAGTTGAACGAGACTACTCTATATAACAATAAAAAGATTAGGTATTATATGATTCAGAAATAGACAAGATTGGTATGCCTTCATCATTTTTCTGTGTCTTCTAAAGGATATAATCAGAGAAGAAGAAATGGAAGACCTTTGAGCTCCGTGACCAAAAACTTAAAAAGGAGCACGTACTAGAGCAGAGCACATAATATTGTAATGGTTATTTAATGCATCAGACACTAAAACCAAGTTTCCAGAGTCGCATTGGGATGGGAAGACTTTAGAAAACTTTTGGAGGTTGAAGAGGCAAAATCTTTGCAAGCCTATACTAGAGTTTGATAAGAACATTATCAAATCGTCGATTCTMTTACTTGAAAAGTAAATGCATATTTACAATAGTTTTGAACCCAAATTCGTTAAGAAGTAAATGTAAATTCACAATAATTGATACTAATAGAGATGCTATTACTATTTTAAAGTATGTAATTAGTTTATGATTCCCAATACAGACCTTAAAATATTACACCAATTATTGTCCCAGATCTCTTATTCACTCAATCGAGATCATGCCCTTCTTTCTTCAAGAATTTTGTTCATTGCTCTACCAATAGAAAGAAGAAGGAAGACATTGGGAGGAATAGATTTGCCAACTTCTTCTTCAGATGTCGTCTTCAAGATTAGGTAGTCTATAATTCTTTTCTTGGGGTGGATAGGGAGGGGAGAGGGTTTGTCAGAAATTGCCATTAACAAGTTGGTGATAGAAAATACATAGAGAGTGAGGGAGTTCAAGTGTCATGTGACGGCATATGCTTCTTTCATTCTGTCACCTTATTACAATTACTATACTGACCCTGCCTCCAGCTTCCGTCACTCTTCACAGTTTCAGTTCATATCATGATAGAATGCTTTCTTATTTGTTTGAGAGGAAAAAAAAACAAGAAAATTGGGTTTTCTTTTTCCTTAAGAAAATACTAAAAAGAAAAAAAGTATTGCATTTGATTTTCCACAAAACATATTATGTAATTAATTACTTGATGTTTAATTCTCTAAAGCATTTTTGTTTTTCCCTCTTGAAAGCGAGATTTGACTAAATGGGTATTTTTCTTACGTGTTAATTAACCTCCCGCATTTCCCGCTCTTAAAAGGTCTCCCCAGAACTAGAAACCAGCCGACAAATTTATTTATTTTTATTTTTTCCCGAAGCAACCGACAATTTGAGCCAGCAGGAAAGACAAGGTTTATGCCACGTTTTCCAAATACTTGGTCCGAAAACTTTTCGATAGTATTCTTTCTTTTATATTTTTTAATATT
>MEJB01000004.1:3623664-3648535 GCA_001752375.1 Rhazya stricta | reverse complement strand
GTTTTGTTTTTTTCCTTGTGGGACGAGGGGGAATTTGATAAAGTAACCCTTAAAAGGAAATGTTTAATTGGGGGTTGTCCCCCCCCCCCCCCCCCCTTTCCCCCTTTTTTTCTTTTTTCTTTGAGAACCCCTTTTTTTCCTTTGAATGTAAAGGGACCAGGGTGTTATGTCCTACGGAATAGATTTTCTACCCAACTGAAGGGTTGGTTCTCTATTAATGCATTTTAGAGTCGAGCTAGTTTATCACCTGTATACTTTTTCTCCTATAAGATATGTAACGAGCAAAGAAGGTATGTAATTTAATAGCTCAAACATAATCCTAAACTTCGATGAATGCTTTTAGTTGGTAGGTTTTGTTCCTCTTATTGTCGAAATACTTAACCAATTAATTTTAAATACTTAAAAGAGCTATTGAACATYAGAACAAAAGTAGCCAATGAGTCATTATTCAAGCAGCAAGTGCTGTCGAGTGGATTAATTGAGTCAAATGTTCGGAAAATTTAACACATAAGAACAAAAGTTGGTTGGGTGCATTTGCTTGTTTAGGAAAGAGACTACAGTGAACATTGAGATGGGCAGACATAGCTTCAACGTTCTGGGCAACAGTCAGCATGATGAGTAAAAGGTGTTCTTGAAGATGCTTATATTGGAGCTTTGATTAAGGCAATAAATATGAAAACTCAGTAGTAGTACTACTGATTAGTCAGAAAGGAACAACCACCAAAGAAAATTAGTCCATTTTCTGGAACAGAAAGCAGGCAGCAAATCTCGCATTTTTGTGCGGGCTAACTTTACCCTTGACCTGGAAGTTGGTGGGGTCTTTTTCTTTTTCCTCCCTAGTTTACACTTTTTATGTACTACTATTTACCTCGAATTAATATTACAATTTGGTATTTGTTTACTCTTCCTACGTGTCATCAATTTCCCTGTGGAGTAATTTGTTATTTATTTAGGTGTCTAAATTATGGCCATAATGTCACCTCTCTCCTTTCTTTCTTTCCTTAAACTTCGGAAGCATGTGGATTTAAGAATTACTACCATCTCACCCTGCCACAGTGAATATGTTAGAGTTGGTCGTTGTCTAAATGGCAAGTGACGAGTCCTCAMTAGCGTGATTCCTCTTAAAATAGTTAAAATTTAAAAAAAAAAGGAATATATTGACTTATTTTAATTGTTACGTATAAGTTGAATCTAGTCGAATTTTAAAGTATTGAAGTTCAATCTTGATTCTTTTTATACAGATTGAGTTTAAATTTGTCTATTTACACACACACACATATATATAGCATGTTGTGAGCTTTTGAATCAAATATTCAAACTCAAAATATCCAAGTACTAACCTAGACATGTTTAATATAACCTTGATTTTTATGCGTRCCTACTTGTCCAGCATAAGATATTAAATTAATATATAACCGGTTAATGCTCTCTCCATTTCAAAATAATTGTCATTTTGGACATTTTTTTCTTTTCAAATTACCAATCATTTTAGAGAATTAAGAACATATTAAATATCTTTCTTTTCTTGCTTTACTCCTAATTAATTATTCTTATTTAACTGTAGAATACTATTTCCAATGCATTGGACACATAAATTAATCAAAGCATTAAATATCAACCAAAAATTAAAATAAGATTAGAAAGATCATTTTGTTTAAAACTTCATAAAAATCAATACTTTTTTTAATATGTGTAATCTTGTTTAGAAGCACAGTAAAGTGAAAGGAGAAATACAATATACCCATTTCTCTAATCATTAAAAGGATTAAAAAGAACCAGAATTAATGGACCGTTCTGGAAGAGTTAATGGAGTATTTTGCATCATTGGATTATTATTTCTTTCTATTAATTGCCTACAAAGACAAGAACACCGATGAAGTTATTGATTGGGTGAATCTGTCAGGTAATCAATCAAATACGAAGCTAAGGGAGACCCTCAAGGTTGACTTGCTTTCATAAGTCATCTACTCATTGGATTACGATGCCATTGGATGAAGTGGAGATTCTTAAATCCCACTGCTCCATAGGAATAATCCCTTATCATGCTTCTCAATAAAAAATCAAAATCAAGTACCAACAACTCATTCCATGGTTGTTTACTTTTTATTTAATTCAAAAATGTAAATGCAAATTGTAGTTTGGGGGGAAAAAAAGGAAAAAAGAAAAGATTAGAAAGTATTTGGTATTTGGCAAGGGATTTCTCTTTSTTTCTTTCGATATAGGACCAATTAATAAGTATTATTGTTTTAATGTCAACCAAACAGAGTAGTATCGAAGGACAACACTATTTATATTTAAATGAATTCTATAAATTAAAAGTTTGTGTACATATCAATGATATCATAAAATAATTTTCRCCCTTTTATTATGTCCCCAACACAAGGCTCCATGCAAAAAAATATATGTACTTGTGGTAATAAATTATGAGACAATATCCAACGACACTTTTCTTTGTAGTAATTCTTTTTGTAATTTTTACTCTTTTGAGAAAAACTTGTACTTGTAAGTTGGATAAAAGCCATTTGACAGTCTCATAATTGTATCATAACTGGGATGCTTCAACCAAGTGGACAAAAAGTTACCGCTCCATCATAAGTTATAATTATGAAAAAGGAAAAAAAAAAAAAAAAAGAAGTTCCCTGTGGGCTTCAATTGGTACTATGTGCTTCTGATTATCTGATTCATCATTTTTAGGTAAAAGATAACCAATAATCACCCAAGATTCCAGCCGTCATTCATCGGGCCTCGACTGAAGTCCACGGTAAAAAAATGTGGAAATTGGAGGGTGATCTTGAAGAGAGAGGAATCKAGATTATCTAGGTAGATATGGATAAAATATAATCAAAACCTTATTATTTTTTCTTGATGATGATAAATGAAGGATAAAATTTAATTTTTAACATAATTTACTTAGTTGATCGACTCTCTAAATTATGATAAACTTGACGGTTAAAGCTAATATTATCACTCTACTATAATAATAATTATCTATTTTTGCTATTCATTTATTGTTCTTTGTATGCATCATTATCGTTTCCTAGATAAGTGATTAGTGAGTGAGAGCACCTTTTTTGGTTATGTTCTTTTAATGTTAACAATCCCCATAAATATCTGATGACTAGACTATGATCAATCGTAAGTGTCATCGAACATTATATACCATGTTTTTTGATCAAGACAAATGTTTTATGCCCAAATTACCAACCACAGCTTGGAGTCTCTCTCTCGTCCTCCTACAATTCATCACTTAAAAAAAAAAAAAAAAAACCAAGTTAATTACATTAAATTAATCAATCCTTTGGCCCCATTCATGTTTGTCGGTATTTATATGCGAGTTAAATAAAGCTTAGCGGTCACTCTGCTTGAATTTGGCACTCATATGAGGTTCCTCGTGTCTATGGCATAAAAACAAGTAGGATTCTTCTCACTGCCTTTTCTAGTGCCGTTCCTCACATGAATCTTGGCCCTCATGGGGGCTTTTCTTTAGTCATACGTCAACTTTTTTGTGATAAATGCAAATAAAATAACAATTTTTTTTTTATCTTTTTCCACAATTTTGTACCAAAAATTAATTAGACTATCATAACATTGAGTGCAAGGTCTAGGCATCTTGTTATGCATGTTAATCATCACATGTAACTTTTASTACCAATTGAGAATGTCTTTACTAATTCTACTTTTGGCAATTGGATTCATAAGTTATAAGGTTTAGGTCTTATTTGTTTGAAAAACTAGGTTTTGTTTAATAATTTAACTTTAATTACTTAAAGAGGTTATTAAAATAAGATTCTTAATACACGTACATTGGCTGTCTATCAATTCTTTTTATAAATCGTAAGTGATCATATTTTGATTCAACACATTAAAACATTACAATTCGATATTCAAATTATGAATTTAAATTCTGAATTTGATCATGACGTTTTATAATCAATTTAGAAAGATTCTGAATACTATCTCTTTTACAACTTTGTCCTTCATTTATGCTTTTATATTTATATTAGAGTTTATATATATATTAACTAGTAGCCGAGAAAAAAAAAATGGAAGAGAGAATATGATTGATTTTGTTCGCAGATAAAAAGTTATTCAAATCATACTGTCCAACGTATTAAGTGATAAGTGTTAAATCAATATCAATATATGATCACTTAAGGGTGGAGGTAATCACACTGAATATGACTGTGAAGATTGGAGAGGTAGACTGATTCAGATGTACTGATTTGGAAACTCATGTTTAACCCCGCAATTAGGGCTGTCATTTATTTACATACTCCAATTCTTATTTAGTTTTTTTTTTTTTTCTTTAGGTTCAAGCATAGTTAGTTCTGGTATTTTCCTGTTTAAGGAAAGGAAAAAACGGTSTCATTCACTGCTATAAGGGGCCGTTAGAATTTAAATTTTATAACTTCTTTTAAAAGTTCCATTCAAGTTGAGTTATAAATTCCCTTTTTTTTTTCTTTATTTTCTTTGTTTTTAAGGGAGTTGATTTTTTAAATTATAAAAATTACGCTTTCTTCTTTTAATATATCAAGAGCAAATACGTAACGTGAAATGAACGATATAATCTTTCCTTTTATATTTACATCTTGTCACCATTAAAAATGGATCTAGGAGGAGGTGGCTGCTCCCCAAAATTTTGAAAGTAATTATTTTTAGTTGAGAAAATTAAATTAAATTAAATTTGCAAATAATTTCTTATAAATTTTGTTTTTTGCCTTCCAAATGCCTTTTAAAGTTTCTAAGATATAATTCCATCCCGATCAGTATCAATATAATGAAGCTTTTAGATAACGTAACAATTTGGCCAATTATTGATAATAAAATTGTTAAATCGAAGTGTAATCCTATATTTAATCCTCACCGAAAAACCTTTTTAAGTCAAAATGGAGAACTGTAAGGGGCATGATTGGTACATTGTATATGCATAGGGTTCTACGATACAGATTGACCTTTACCTTGTASTACCCAAGATATAAGCACAATGACAATTTCCAGTCTTAATCTATTAACACGGCCATTTTACCGATATTTGTCGGTTGCCGGAAACTATTGCCGGAAAATGCTACCGGAGCGGAAAGTTGACTAAAATGCCAGGTGTATACTTCTGCATATAAAAGGTGACTTGCTGCACTAGTAGTTGGAACAGTTAAGGCCTTTTCTCTGAGAACTGGTATTTCAAAAATAACAAATTCGGTAAAAATAATAATAATAACAGAAAAGTGATTAAATCACAGTAAGAAGAAGTCCAATCACACCAGAAACTGACTATAAAACTCCCTCTTCTCTCTCTCCATTACTTGCTCCATTCACTCCCAACACAGTCTCGCAGTCCCTTCTCTGCAGAATGCCCCAGTACTGCTCCGTCTCTTTTCTATTTTGATGTTATAGAAAGAAACCGCAGTATTGGTAGGCAAAAACCCCACAAAAAGGAAAGCTTGAGGCAATGCAAAAGAGTGATTTTCTCCCCTTTTCTTAAATCCAGATTAGCAGAAACAATAATTAGTTCTGCAGTTGAACTGCTTCCCTTCATCTTCAACCAACCACATTGTTGATAATTCAGCACTGCGTTTCTGTGTGTATATTTGTATATGGAAAGAGAAGGCAGATCTTGAGAAAACAGAGCACGCTTAACATAGGATTCCCTGTTTCTGCTTATCTGTTTTTTTCCTGGAAATTTTATATTCTTTAGTCGTAGAGAGAGAAAGAGAGATTAAAATGGCTGAGATGTCTGCAAGAGATTTGCTGCCCGATGCCTTTAACTTTAGAGGGACAACAGCAGATATAGCTGGGCAAATTGGGTTGATATGGGAACTGATAAGAACGCCATTGATAGTTCCGTTGCTAAGGCTTGCTGTGTACATATGCCTTGCCATGTCCCTCATGCTGTTTTTTGAAAGGCTTTACATGGGTATCGTGATCATTCTCGTAAAGCTTTTCTGGAAAAAGCCCGAAAAGAGATACAAATGGGAGCCAATCCGTGATGATTTGGAGAGTGGCAACGCAGCTTATCCTATTGTTCTTGTCCAAATCCCCATGTTCAATGAAAGAGAGGTTCGTAATTCTCAATTGACTCGTACTGATTTTCTAATTGTTGATCTTTCTTGCTTTCTGGGATCTTGGAAAATGAGGGGGGGGAAAAAAAGTTTAGTTTTGTTTCTTCTGAAACCTTAATGGTGTTTTGGTCTCAGGTCTACAAGATCTCCATTGGAGCTGCATGTAATCTTTCATGGCCGTCTGATCGTCTCGTGATTCAAGTACTTGATGATTCAACTGACCCAGTCATCAAGGCACGCAAAATTATCCCTCAAATTCTGGGTTTTGCTTAAGAATTGAATCTGAATAAACTGTTTGTTTTCTCAAATTTGGCTCTGAATTTGTTGGTTTTGGTCTTCGCATTTTAATCCAATCTCGCCTTAGATCCAGGCTGGTTCATGTTATGGCTATGCCTTTTCTACAGAAACCCAGTTTCCACGTTCCCCCATATATTCCTAAATAAATTTTTGTTACCTTGCATTTGGGACTTATTTATTGGAATCGCAAAAAACTTTCTTTATGACGCCATTAAAAGAAATTTTAAATCTTTCTACTAAGATGGAATGAGTTTCCAGAATTGCCCCGTTGGAGGCTTGTGTGTAGAATAAAAATTGGTGTGAAAGTTCCTAATTTGTCATTTTTCATCCTTTCAATTGTTGCAGGATATGGTTGAGAAGGAATGCCAAAGATGGGCAAGCAAAGGCATCAATTGCAGGTACCAAATTAGAGAAACCAGGGGAGGATACAAGGCCGGAGCTCTTAAGGAAGGCCTCAAGCATGACTATGTCAAGGACTGCGAATACGTTGCCATTTTTGACGCCGATTTCCGGCCAGAACCGGATTTTCTCCACCGTTCCATCCCTTTTCTCGTCCACAACTCCGACGTTGCTCTCGTCCAAGCTCGTTGGAGATTTGGTAAGATTCAAGCTAATCTTATTTGCTTAGGGCATTAAATGACGCAATATTTCGATTTAGTTTGAATTGCAAAAGTGTCGGTGGTCTTACTCAACTCTAGTATTAGACATYTCTATGCCTCGGATTGGAGTATGAATATTTTATTAATTATTTTTTTATAGTAGCTTCTCGGAGAGATTTGTTGCGGACCGCATGGCCGTAGTTACGAGGCGGGACCGCCCCACTGAGAAAAGGCGACCGTACATCACGGGGTCCGCCTAACAAATCCAAAATCCACAAATGCTTCTAGCCACTACACTTACACTCCTTTTCTTCATTTTAGGAAATTCCGTAATTAGTATATTATAATACTTGAGTCGATTTCTATATCTACTCTTATCCTTCCGCAATTCAAGTTTCTTCTTTATAGTGAGAAAAGCYGAGATATCAACWGGGGTATTCGGTTGTTAAGTGACGAAATTATCCCGACACTATTATGAWGAAAGTAACTGTTCTCCTGCCCGGATTAGCCGGCGTGGAAGTGCTAATGGGTCGGGGTAGGTTTGTCTTTTCGTAGGAAAAGACAAAGACCAATTAGATTTGGTCACGCAGATAAAATAATGGAAGGTAAAATCTAGTCAACTGTAGCTATTGAGGTCATATTGGTCATTAGGTCTGCCTTCCACGTGGTGTTATTCTCTGCACAGGTAATGTTCAGTCGAGGATGGTACGGTGTGCACCGACAACTGCACCTTGTAATAGGGTTAAAACGAAAAGGATCTATGAAGGTAAATCCATGAAGTTACCGCTGTCGTGGCATAAAGTTTTAATTTTTAATTATTGGGTAAGATCACGTGATGTCAGAAAAGTAATGGTTCTTTTGTAGCTCATAATTGGGAGATGGACCTGGCCCTTTCGTTGTCCCTGTTCATCCATTGCCCACCTCCATGTGTACATGTGTGCCCATTCCATTTCTATTTATTTATTTCTTTAATATACCTTCTGTCATCGTGATATCCATAGATTTTATCGAGCTTTCTCTTTTATTTAACATATATATCTCGAGGGGTTATGGCTAAGGGCGAAGGTCATGCCAAAACTACGCTTGTAAGGAAATGCATAAATACTAATTTTCGTATTTTAAGTGATGGTGATGAGAAATGCTGTATTTGTGGTGAATTGATTCGCAGTGAATGCGGACGAGTGTCTGCTAACGAGGATGCAAGAGATGTCATTGGATTATCACTTTACAGTGGAGCAAGAAGTGGGATCATCTACTCATGCCTTCTTTGGCTTCAATGGCAAGTGAAGTATTTACTTCTATTAACTTCCAATTTGCTAAAACTAGTATTTCAAATTATTGCTGCTGATTTGCACATGTACTGCTTCATCATTAGGGTTAAATTATTTTGTTCATCAGGCTAAGTAATGAACTTCACACATACCATAAAGTCATATTCCACCTTATGCTGCATTGTACTTTTGAATTGCTGAACAAAATTACAGAAAAGTAAAAAAGAAAACGATGGTTTTATTTTGAAACTTTTCAAGTTGACAATGAGAGTTGGGACTTCTTTACTTGATCTGTTCTTTAATTACCTTCCTTGACATGCCAAGGGTTGAGTGACTTTGATTAGAAACTTGTGTAGCTCATGAAGATACTAGAAGAACCAACAATCATATTTCATGTTAGCAGTTTGCACCAAATGATCAGACGAAAAGGATTTAAGATGCAAGAGCAAAATTATCCACTATAAAAGTGTCGAACCACATTTTTTGCATTTTGTATTGGTTATTGAAATTAAAGAAACCAATGTTTGAAATGTCAGGAACTGGTGGGATTTGGAGGATTGCTGCTATCAATGAGGCTGGTGGATGGAAAGACAGGACCACGGTGGAGGACATGGATCTTGCTGTCAGAGCTGGTCTCAAGGGCTGGAGGTTCGTGTACTTGGGGGATCTACAGGTATATATATATATATATATGCTAATTCTAGTTTCAAAAATGTTCGAAGATGTAAACTAGCTCTCAATGTGTCTTTACCTATCAAGTGCTTCACTTGTTTTACAACAGGTGAAAAGTGAACTTCCCAGTACTTTCAAAGCCTTCCGTTTTCAGCAGCATCGATGGTCTTGCGGTCCTGCCAATCTGTTCAGGAAAATGGTGATGGAAATTGTTAGAAARAAGGTGAAGTTTGTAGATTGAAGATCTGCTAGATAACAGAATGAATTTTCAAAAAGAATAATAATAACTAACCTTTTGATGTTTGAATTGGTGCAGAAAATTGCAGTCTGGAAAAAGATATATGTTATCTACAGCTTCTTCTTTGTCCGGAAGATCATTGCTCACATGGTGACCTTCTTCTTTTACTGTGTGGTTCTTCCCTTGACCATTTTGGTTCCTGAAGTAGAGGTTCCCAAGTGGGGAGCCATTTACATTCCTTGCATCATCACCACATTGAACTCAGTTGGAACCCCAAGGTCTAGTAATATCTCTATCATATTCAAAGTCTGAACCATTTTCCCATGTTGGTTCAGTGCATTCTTGTTTGTTCTTTACTAAATTTGCATCACAAAAATGCAGGTCAATCCATCTATTGTTCTACTGGATCCTCTTTGAGAATGTGATGTCTCTTCATCGAACAAAGGCTACCTTCATAGGATTGCTAGAGGCAAAGAGAGCTAATGAATGGGTTGTCACTGAAAAGCTAGGAGACGCTCTCAAGAACAAATCAAATGCAGCGAAAGCACCTGCAAAACCACAACCAAAGAAACTCGGCTTCAAGCTTGGAGACAGGTAAATTTCCGCCTACTTTTCATCTCCAAAAATGCCAAAAGTTTCCAACAGCATCTTCAGGAATTACTTATTGATATAATGGARGACTTTTTGATGTTTCAGAATTCTTCTGCTGGAGCTGGGATTTGCAGCATTTCTGTTCTTCTGTGGATGTTACGATTTTCTCTATGGAAAGAACAACTACTTCATATACCTATTTCTCCAAGTGATCACCTTCACAATTGCAGGATTTGGCTATATTGGAACTATAGTCCCAAGCTCTTAGTATCAGCATCAGCAACTACATACATGTATRGGCAGATATAGCAATCATCACACTGTATTTTTCTTGTCTACACAAAAATGTGTATACAYAAACTTTAACATACCAAAGATTTGATTGCATTTATTACCATTACAGATCAAGAAGACAAGCAGAATAGTCATCCAATTGAATCAGAAGATTATATACATTCATTTCCCGGAAAATTTGTCAGTATTAGGGAGAAACCAGGGAAGCAATTGAGGTTCTTATCAGCACAGTTACAGTCCAGAAACAGTTGATGCAGCAGAAACCTCAGAGGATTAGGAAGCACACATATTTGATGTTTATCTCAGGATAATGATTGTAATTGTTTGAGATTATATTTATCTTGTCAAGACATTTGAATTTTTAAGTTCCAGCTTGAAGAGGAAAATAAGCTGAGGGTCATAGGTTGAATTTGTAAGGAAAGTTTTGTTTTTTCTTTTTCCTTTTTTCTTTCTTCTTTTTTTCCCCTCAGCTTCATCTGTTTTTCAGGTCAGATAAGCGTATTAGACTTTTGTTATAGACAAGCAAGTGAAGAAGGTCGAATATTCTACTTCTGCCCCTTCTTGAATTTTTTTTTTTTTTTTTTCCCTCTGCAACTCAACATCGCTTCCTATACTTCTTCAATAAAACACCATRCATCATGTTCATCTTCAGAATCTTCTGTGATGTAATGATGATGAAATACTTTCAAGATTTTGACAATGATATTTTAGTCTAATTAACCAGAAATATTGCTTGCACATGGTTAAGCTAGATTTGGTAAAATATATATAAACACGATTTGGGTCGCATTCAATCTTGACAAAATCGAAAGCAAAATCTCGAAGATCAAATGTGTTGCTCCTCCAGAATCCATATGATAGTCTTGTTTTGTCTATCTTTCATTTGCACCTTTTCTTTCAAAGAACAGTTTAGTTATAAATGGAATTATCTTCATGATTACAATAATAGAGTCTGACCTAACTGATTATCATGGAAAGAGTTTATAGAGAAAGAGTAAACAACTATCCAGTACACCTAAAATGACTGGCTGGACTAACCTTTCGATGGTGAACTAGCTAGTGTGTAGCTGCTGCATCGGCATTTTTCTTGTAGTAAGTCGATCAAAACAAACCAATTGCCCCCTATCTTCTTCATAATCACCTTTCTAACTCTCTATGGCGAACCCAGGTGTCTCTGTGCAGCAAAATCGGCCCCGATCCTTGGTGCCATACTGATATACTTTCCTCCTACAAATCTATCTAGACCTAACCTGTTTCCAATAAAGCTTGCTGATGCATTTCTTTGCATGGAAAAACATTAGTCCAGTTTTTAATCCAAACAAGGGACTTTATTTCTGCAATCACTATCACTAGGCAAAGGCAAGTCATTTGCGCATATGGAACCTTTTAATATTATTTTTGGAGACAGGATCCCTGGAGAATAGTTTCATGGTCATTGTCCAAGTCTTGCTCAAGATCTTGTTGATATCGACTGTAGGAATGATTTAGTATTCATCACACCTTTAAGACCCTCAAGTTTCTGCTCATTTTGTCGCGTTTTTTTTATGATTTGGGTTCACATCAGTATATGATATTACACCAGAGTTCAATGAATTAAGCATAATCAGTCTCCTCTCCCTAAGCAAAGGATTGAGCAAAATGGAGTTCTCATCATATAAGCTTTAATGTTAAGGTAAACTACTCAACTTTTTCTTGAACCCCGATCGACATGATTGTTACGATATTTGGGTCTCACAATCATTCTTAGCTGCAAAAGGTCATAAAATATATTCATCTTTAGAGTATCAATCAGTGGGAATAGAATTTACAATTCCTAAGCATGCACCTTTACCAAGAGAACATTCCTTGAGTAAAGCAAGGAGATGGCTATGCTTTGATAGGTAAAGGCACCTAACGTAGATTAATTATAAGAAATAAAGTGAGACATGACTTGCTTTTAATCATTTTTTAACCCATAAAATCTTTAGTTTTTGTATAGTTAATGTTGTCATAAAGAAGGTTTCATGGTTGCTTCTCAGAGATATTTAGACCTAAATACTTGAACTAAAAACAGCTATATACCTAACAGGAATGCCTATCTATTAGTGTTTTCATTTCCATTTAGAAAAGAAGAAAGAGAAGTTACATTTTTTTGTGAAGAAGACTTGAATCAATTTGAGAAGTCATTATCAGAACCGACACTCAGCAAAGAGTAGAGACCTCAAAAGCTTTTATCATACTCCCCTTTTTTGTGCCCAAAACGTTGCTGGAGAATAAACAGAACCTGCAAAAATACAACTGGTCTTACTTATAAGACATGAAAAGTTCATGGCATTGCTGGAGTTCAAGAGACAATCTAGTTCCATGATTACTTTGTTAAGACTTGGAAGTATGTAAATGAGATGTAAAGCAGCAGTAGCTTCAAATTTAGCCTTGTCAGAATCATCACTTCTCTCATCTTCTAATCTCCATTTCCTTTAACTTTTTTGGTAAATATTCAACGGTCGGTGATGCAGATTTTGAATTGAATCACAAGTCCATTGTCGTATTTTGTGCTATCACAGATCAGAACTGAAGTTCAAGCTACTGGTAGTGCCTATCAAACAAAAGCCATTTTAGCTCATGGAGGTTTTGCAAGCTTGCAACTCAACGAGATATCATATTATCTTTAGTCATATCATATGTTCCTTCAGTAGAATTCTCCACTCTTTCTAATATCCCTGCAATAATTGATGGTTTTAGCACTGCAACAAAGGACAGGGAGTAGTTATTGGCTTTTGTAGCAAAAAGATAATGCCCATCATTAAGCCTTAAGGGATTGGGTTAGTTATTGGCTTTAGTAGCAAAAGTCCTTTGCTTTGCTTTTGCTTTTGCCTCAATATTGAGCTAAAATGGCCACCAGAGAGTATCTGTCCACAAAGTCTCAAAACTTTTTTCTGCAGAACAAGACAGATATTGTACTAAGGCACACCACCATGTTATCGAATCTTTTAAGCTCTTTTCTTAGTTCAACTTGAAATGATCATCTGAAAACTTTCTAATGACCCATTCTCTCAAAGCAGTGATTCCAAATCTAATTCTCACACCTCCATTCCCCATCCCGCAAGACTAACCTCCTTCTCAGGTTCAGACAATAGAAATCTCCATACCTGTGACCTTGTTATTTAGACGTTCTCAGATTAATATGCAGAGTATCATTGATGCTAAACAAATAAACTCACAAGCCCAATTAGGGTCTCAAATGAATGCATACCTGCTCGATCAAGATTCGACTAACGTCATGAAGGGAAAGAAGACAAAAACAATGAGATTACCATGGCAAAAGGCAAAGTTTCTGGGGCAATTTTCATTAACATAACAACAAAAATGTGGTCCAAATTGGTGAGGCCCAAAGGGACAACTATTAACTCTTACATGTTCATATCTGTAGATATCATATGGGAGAAGCAGAGATCACTGGGTGAGGAGTCTGCTCATTTTGCTGTCAAATGTGCTTAAACTATCATATAAAATGTCTTGTCCAACTCAAAAAATGACATCCGAGTCCCATTTCTCCGACAACCTATACACCTTTCACTAAGCATACGATTTTAAGACCCCATCCGTTTAGTTACATGGGGTCCTCCTTCATTGTTCATCTCCAGCACCATTGTAAGAATATTCTACCATTTTCTAAAATTAGAAATTCCGTCCAGTAAGAAAAAATAAGTTTAAGTAACACAAAAGGCATTTTTTTATTCGTAGTATAAATATGAACACTACCAAATAATTAGATACTTAATACTGAAAATGACCCACAAATTTGAATTCTTCTTTTTTTTTTTTTTTTTGTTCTTGAATTGTTATTTTGTAGTACCCATGAAATTCATGTACATCTTCTGAAGTGTTGGTCTGTTGTCGGCAAGTCATTTTGGTGTTTGGATGCTCAGCTTCTGCATTTAAAAGGTGGCTGCAATAAAGTGAGAGTTTCAAGCGGTGCTGAGGTGCTTCAAATCATCTCTCAAATATAGGTTTATGTCCTAAAAATTTTCAATTTTCCAACTATGAGCCATGAATTTGTTGCCTTTTCTACATTTAAGAATAAGCATATTAACATTTTAGTGTCAAGATTTTTTTTAAAACTACAAATTCGTCTTGTAAATGAAAGAGTCAAATAATGGAGTATCGCCCAGAAATGAAATATTGAGAGGCAATTTCAGCATGACAGCGTTTGTAGTCCAACGGTTAGGATAATTGCCTTCCAAGCAATAGACCCGGGTTCGACTCCCGGCAAACGCAATTACTTTTGTCATTTTGAATAAAATAAGAAAATGGAAAACCAAAACGGCAGTCAAAAAGTTATTGGGTTTGAAATGTATTTCCAAGTTTCTTAGGCCCAAGTTGTTTGTCACTCTGCACGATTATTGGTCTTGGGTCGCCATTTTGTCCCTATTCATACAACAAGTTTTCTTTACTTATCCAAAATATTTGGGCCGCACTATGGTACTTCAACTAGGCCTCTATTTATTTTGGGTGGTACTTAGTTATCTCGCCTGAGACCACTTCGATTACGAAGCGCGCAAAATGCTGAAGTCCCCGAAACAGCTGCCCTAACGGCCTCATCACCTGAAGTGGCCCCGACACGGCTCGACGCACCGAAAGTAGCTAAGCCCGGTATTTTCCCCCAATTGCCCCAACCTCTTATATCGGATAATATTCTTCGGGGAAAGGGAACAGCATACCTGCTGGAATTTCGGGAACTTTGTGGTGGCATCGAGGACCTAAGGTAGAGGTTACAAGGAAATGGATGCTGATAGGGGAAAGAAGAGCCAACCTCAAAGGGCCTCTTTTAAGTCAATCCACAAATAGCTGATTTATACAACTTACTCATCCCACCGCAAAGAGAAAATTCAAATGTTTACATTATATAGAATTTTCTTCATTAAGTAAGTATTATTGCTATCAACGACGATTATTTTTTTAATTGATTACATATAAGGACGAATTAGTAAATTTCTACCAATACTAAACGAATCATCTAACAATCCTCCAACTTATTTACAAAAGCACAAAAAAAGTTTTTTATTATATGTGCAACAATGAAAAGAAGAAAAATATTTGGATTTCTATTATCGAAATCTTGAAAGTCAACTTTTATTGAATTTAATACAAATCAAGAACTTTACATCTAATTTTACAAAACTTGGAGATAAAACTTTTATATAGTATTAAAAAGAAAAAAACATTAAAAAAAAAAAGGGAAATTAAACATAAGAAAAAGACGTGGGGTTAGTGCAAAAAGGGACGTACAAATGGCAGCTGTGGGGTTCGAACCCACGCGCACTTGTGTGCAGAAGATCTTAAGTCTTCCCCCTTAACCACTCGGGCAAACTGCCTTGCGACGACCAATTTCCACGCTTACCAACTAAAATACGGCGGAAAGATATTCTACCTTTCATCCGAAGGATCCAGAACCTAAGAAGGCAAGGGAAGGGAAGGGAAGGGAAGGTTGTATATTTATACTGCTTCGCTATTTTTTGTCCATTTTTGACATCATTTGAAAAAACAAACCCTAGATTCTTGAAACTCTGGAATTCAAATCCACAGGAGCAACGACTCTCGAATTATAATCTCAACGTTGTAATTCGAATCGAGAAGGTGGAAGAGAACAATGGCGGAGCACTTGGCGTCGATTTTCGGTACGGAAAAGGACAGAGTGAACTGCCCCTTTTACTTCAAAATCGGAGCTTGCCGGCACGGCGACCGCTGCTCACGGTTGCACACCAAGCCCAGCATCAGCCCAACCCTACTTCTCTCTAACATGTACCAAAGGCCTGATATGATTACCCCTGGTGTCGATGCCCAGGGACAGCCAATTGATCCCGAAAAGATGCAAGAACACTTTGAGGTAGCTATTCTCTGTTTATGAATTTCTTGGCTAACGTGTAGATGAAAAGAGCCGTTTGTTTTATTTTTTCGTTTCTCTGGTTCATATGTTTGGTAATCTTTTCTCTGGGTCATGAATTTCGTCGTGTATCCTTGCATGGAAAGGGGTAATTTTCTGTATATGTTTGGTAGTGTTTCCACTCTTTCGTCTTGCATAGATACACAAAAAAGGGATTACACTTTCTGTATATGTTTGATGATTTCCATCTTCCATATTGCTGCAGAAGGGTTTATATTTGGTAATCTTCTGTTATGGGTTTCTAATTAACCTTCATTTATCGCAGAAAACATATTTGCTGCAAAAGCATAACCTATGATGATGATTTATAATATATGTTTTTTTTTTTTTTGATGAAACTTTGCTAATTGGTATTCTTTTCCATAGATATACTACTACTGGTTTTGAATAAGTGGTGGACATATCTTCCTAGCAAATTTATATCCAATACGAATCACTTTTGTAAGTACTGTGTGCATGTTCAGTTTTACCACTCTTGTGTTCTGTGCATATTCGTGTTGAAGATGTTAAAGTTCACTGGTTCAAAGATTGAGCCAATCAAACGGCAAAATAGTGATCAGTATGTGTTGTGTATAGCTCTTAAAATGTTGCTAATTTTGAAGATCTTCCTGGCGCCATTTAATCATACCCAGCTCTATTGTCTTTCTGTATCTGTATTCGGTACCTTCGGGAGATTGTAGACAAGTCTCTTGGAAATTTTTTATGTTGTCTTGTTTTCCTTACAGACTGGTGGTGGACATGCTCAAGTCAAATGAAATATCTGTGCATGTGAAACTTTTTGGGTTCTGCTGATTTTGATTTTCTGAGCTATATATTCCATTTTTATTATTCCCACTGGCCAATTGCCTTCTAAATAGGCATCTTCAGGAGTACAGAGATATGGTTAGGAACTGCTCATGAATGTGAATCTCTTCACAAGTAGCCTGTGTTGTCTCTTGGTTGAAGCTCATGTTTGAAAGAATCAATTGTGTATACTTTATATATCTTAGATATGTCCTAGAGTTCTCTTGGTGCCTTCTTAGACAACTTTGGATTCTGCAATTTCAATTATTCTTTTTCATCTATAGTTATTGATTCCATGAACACTTTTGTGGTTTGGCAGGATTTTTTTGAAGATCTCTTTGAGGAGCTGACCAAGTATGGTGAGATTGAGAGRCTTAATGTTTGTGATAACCTGGCTGATCATATGGTGAGGTTTCAAATCTGGTGAATGGAGATCTCCCTCCCCCCCCCCCCCCAAAAAAAAAAAAAAAAAAAAAAAAAAAAAAAAAAAAAACCCACCAATAACCTCCCCCTTTCAGTCTTTGCTGGAGTTGTGTAAGTGCCGGATAGGTCTAATTGGGATTGTCTTCACAGGTTGGTAATGTTTATGTTCAGTTTAGGGAAGAAGAGCATGCTGCTAATGCACTGAAAAATTTGACTGGGAGGTTTTATGCTGGTAACGTATTCCCTTTCTTTTTCCCTTTCTCTTTTCTTCGCTGATGAGGCAGGGAAGGAAGTTGCTGCATATAATAGTAGCCTCTTCTCTTTTACTAACACAAGCAGCAGAAACTGTAGATATTTTATGACGCTGTACCTTCCAATGTACTATGATGTTGTTGACAATACACACTTTGACAGGACGTCCCATCATTGTTGATTTCTCACCTGTAACTGACTTCCGTGAAGCAACCTGTAGACAGTATGATGAAAATACTTGCAATCGTGGTGGATACTGCAATTTCATGCATCTCAAGAAGATTAGCAAGTAAGTCATTATATTTGACCAAGGAGATCAAAATATCTAAATAATATCCTACGACCTGGAAAATTATTTCCTGAACTGGTCGTCATTTATCATGTCCGTTATTAGAGCATTGGAGCGCCGGCTATATGGTAGCAGATTCCATAGGAGGCGTCATCGAAGCCGAAGCAGGAGTCCTCACCGTCATCGCAGCCATGAAGAACGTTCTTCTCGTCATAGTAGAAGATATGATGACAGGGATGCTTATTARGAAAGTCGAAGCAGGAGGAGGAGGAGCACCAGCCCCGGCCACAGGAGGGGAAGGAGTAGGAGCAGGAGCCCAGGAGGCAGGAGAGACCGAAGTCCAGCTAGGGAGGGTAGTGAAGAGAGACGTGCTAGAATTGCACAATGGAACAGGGAAAAGGAAGAGGCTGAGGTCATTAACAAAGCTAGTTCTCATGATGCTAACAATCATAATGAAAGTGAAAACAATGGGCATGTCCAAAATGGAGATCAGTACTACTATGGTCAGCAGTCAACAGAGCAAACTGGTTATGGATACTGAACTGACTTTGGTTCGTTTCTTTCCTTATACATATGCATGTTGCTTTGCTCCTTAGGCAGAGTTTCCTTTTCACAAGCCACCTGTCCTATAAATGTAGCTTACTGCGCATTTTCCACTGTGCAGGTGGTGTGCAGGTTTTCAGTTCTGTGATATGGCTTGTGAAAATAATTCAACCTTTTTTATGCCTTTATTACTTGGTTATATGTGTGCTTGAATGCGGAGCATGGTCCTAGAGTTTTGTATTTTATAGATTCTTAGACCACTTTGCCCTACCTTTCTCTTATATCATCTGTACATAATTGATTTGAACTTGGGACTTGACATTTCTACCTTAAGGGCAGCTATGGATTGATAAAATCTTGTTCTGAGGTCCTTCAAGCCAATATGGTTCCTAAGCTCTAAAATGTTCTTGGTCCATTCTTTAAGAGGGGTCCAAGTGCTTAACAATTGTACCTAAATGCAGCGCTTACTTGATAGATCTCTTTGCTCAAGTCCTCTTTATGTGGTTAATAATTCATAAGCTTTGAAAGGCTTGTGTGTTGAGGTTCTGAAATATGCAATTGCTGTGGTTTTTTTTGAGCCCCTTCAAGAAAAATAGACTCAAAAAGGATGCAATTATGGTAATTTTGACCTGAGTGCCAAAACTCCTTGTATGTGGTGGTTCTGATTGTACATGTGCAGTGGGTTTAGGTATTTTATGGTGGATGGACGCCTCAATCCTTAAATATTGATGTCAGCTTAAAGGTTTTGATGCTAGAAAAATTCTCAGGAAAAAAGGTTTCTTGTGCTTTCTTAAATTMCGGATTATCTCTGTCAGCTTTTGATGTCTGGTAGTGTTTCACAGCTTGGAGGGTATTCCAATAGCCCTTCTGTTGGGCTGTTTCTGCTAGGCACTGTGGCTAGTCTTATATGTAATATTATATTATGTTCCCTTTATGTAGTTACTGAAAGTCTGAAGAGAGAGAGAGAGAGGAGAAGAGAAGAGAAGAGATGATTGAAGGTGTTTGAGATAATGCTTTAAACAGTTCCCTCTTATTCTATTTGGGGTCTTTTTTTGGTTTGATTCCTTCTGATGCCTGCAATACATGTTTATAGTTATATGTGCAGTCAGGTATTCTGTAACAACCACAAAAGCCAGGCTAGTGAGTTTTAACTTTATTTTGTGCCTCAGTTTTTTCTTCCAACTCGTTATCTTACATTATTATGAGTTTTGCAGGTCCAGGTTTCCCTGTTTAAAAGGAAAGAGCTTATTTTAATTATGGCTTACCATGAAATGTACAGGTGACAGTGGTGTGACAGGAATTGCAGGAGAAGACGGATAGTTAAGAGAGCACCTCTGGTTCATCATCTCATATGTCGCGACTGGAATTTCTATTCTAGTTGTTGTAACCTATTTTCAATTATGCAGGCTTAGAAGAGTTGGGATTCTTTACCGTGGACAAACTTAAATGTAGTATATATCCTGAACAACTTTCAGTAGTTCTCCGGACTTACGAAATGATGTCTGGTACCCAAATTTGTTCTGGTTTTCAGCTATTGTTGTTGTTTGTGGGCTGGTGCTTGTAATGTATTTGGCGGTCGTGTGTTATATTATCATACGGTATCTAGCCTAGTTCTAGCCCTTGGATTATGTGGTCCTGCGGCCATGCTTTGCCATTTATGATTTCTTTTTAAGATGATTATACTTCGGAGAGTACTTCTCCAAAGCAAGCAACGGTGGGCAGTAAAATACGCTTACTTTTGCATGGCTTCAGTAAAATTAATTAGGGGCACCCTGTGGTCACGCCTAAGATCAGCTCTGACAGGTTTAGGTTGTCATCTTTGACAGTATTTGTTAAGAGTAATCGGATTGAAAATATGGCGGTAATAATTGGCGTCGAATTTTGTTAGATTCATAACCTTCTTGTTCTTCTTTTTTTTTTTGTAATGACATTAATATCATCTCTTTTAATAAAATAAAATTTTCGTTTCTGGACTTTTCTTTGATTTCATTAGTTATTAAGTTGTTTTGTAATATTCAATTACTCCTAATATAAAAATTAATAAATATAAAAATACAGAAATAAYCTAAAAAAGTAATAAAAGTGTTAATACGGTGAGTTAACTYAGACTTATTTTATACAAAACAGAGGGGATTATTATTTTCYATATTTCACCTTTCGGAAGTATCTTTKAACAAAAATTMTCAACTATATAAAAATTATTACCTTTTATTACGATTTTTGACAATTACGATTGTTAAAAATATAATTTGTGAAATCAATTAAAATTACCAAACAAATAAAATCATTGTATCTCATTTATTGTGTTTTTTGTGGAATTCTTGAATTTGTAATCAAATGATATTTGCTCCCTGAAAAGGAACAAAATCAAATAAAATAGAAATATGAATCTGTTTATGGTCCAAAAATCCTAGATGCTCTGCACCAGGTTGGGAAGATAAATCGCGTGGATATACTGATTATAATTGTTCACAATTACAATTATTAAAAGCGAGATTTTTATAATTACGTTTAATAAATGTTACGTTAATTATTTTTAATTGTTTTAATTTTTTATTTTACAAAATTAAATATATATTATATATAATTTAAAAGAAAAAAGAAGTTATATATAATATATATACACATCGGAAGATATATATATTAAAAAATTTAAAAGCTAASAGGTCGAGAGTTGAATGTGAAAGTCCGGTAACTTCTTTTCAGCTGCCGAAAGTAGGATTTGATTACTTCAGAAATCTTCTGATTTTCTTGTGGGATTGGCAATTGACTTAAGCATGCACGTGGTCACTGTTGTGGAGATTGCGGGCCACCTGTGGGCCACTTCTGAGGGCTAATCCACGTGTCAGACTTGCAGCAGTGTAAATCGGGCTCCTGCTTGAGACCTGCATGTTGGGCCTCCAGATGAATCCAGACCGGTGAGACCAATCCAGAAGAAGAGGACAGACACTCTTAAGAATGGGCCCCAATATCTCTGTTTTTCYTTGGCTTGAAATCGCCGCCCATTACCCCTTTATTATTTTYTAAGGGTGCGTTTGGTTTCAACTTCCTTATYSTATTAATGCACAGTTTGGTTCGTATATAGAGAAGCAATTACCACTTTCGTTTTCAAAACATTATTTCTAAAGAATTGAAAACACATTCGTTAATAWTAGGATTATTATTTTATTTAAAATCTTATAAAAAATAATAAATTTTTTAATGTGCYTAATTATGTRTYAAAAAATAGTTATTTCAAGAKGAATGAATCATACACTTGAAGGATGCATCTTATTTATTTTTATCCCTTATTTTCTCTTTTTATTCATTTTAAAGGCAAAAGTAAGGTCAATTMAGTTATAAATGTCTTCGATATTTTCTCTCTTTTAAAGTTCCTGATTTACTTCACATTTACTCTCCCATCCTAACCATACAGCCTAAAGAAATTTGTCAGTAAAATGTAGGAAATAAATTTGGAAAAAAAAATAGAAAAGGCCTGAGAACTTAATTAATACCTCATGAACGAATCACATGGTCCAATTATTTTATTCCTTTTGAGAACTGGACGTATATATTTCTATTTTGAATGCTCATTTTTTCCAAATATATTTAATTTAACATCCTTAATTTAAAAGTTATGAGTTGCATAAACGCATGAATCTTCAATTAAAACCTTATTAAAGGAGGATAAAAGAAAAAGGAAAAAGAGTACCACATGAATCAGAAAAGATTTCACAGAACACTGTCCCTCTCTTTTATGGATTTTTGAGCGAATTATCTAATACTTGCATCCCTCAATTGAGATGGACAACTAGTTGTGACGCGATTAGGACTTTATAATACCAGTGCAAAACTTATAGTCATAATATTCAACTTGGATATACCGCACATCTAATCTCACTCCTTTGAATGAGCAAAGGAGCCAAATCATTCATTCCCTTTTGTAGTGAGAAGAAAGTGATTTGGACTTCTATCCCGCTAGGTTCCTCTTTTTTCAAAATGTCTAATAATTCAAGTAGCATAGTATTACCAGAAAGTCATACGTCGGGGTCGACTTTCTTGTTACTTTTGGTCTTCATGAATATCCTTATCTTCTTTGTCAATCCATTGATCTCTTCAAAGCGGAAAACCCCAGCAAACCCAAAGAGTAAAGAAAGCCAATATAAGAGAAGAATACCTCTTTATTCTCCATTTCGAAAGCTGACTACTAAAACAAAACCCTCCCGAATTTAACTAACACCAGTTTTTACAAACGTCAACAGAGTTTCTGATATCCTTCCACAATTATCAGAAATCATCTGAATCACATAAAACTAATCAAATTAGTACTACTACGAACGCTGTAAATTGCAATTTCCTTAATTCCTTCACAGCAAGAATTCCATAAACTTGAGCCACGGAATGCCAATCTTCGCAGCTTTCCCAGCTTCCTTCGAACAACTAGAACAAGAGGCCGACCCCTTATGTCCCTCACTTCCCATGCCGCACTTTTTAGGGCACAGAAAGAAGTTCCTTGAACCCAACGCAATCAGCTTCTCTTTCCTATGCAGACCTATAATAATAAGAGCAAAATTTGAGTACAGCATTTCAATTATCGCCATAAACGGGTGTTCATTTTAAGCACCCAGAGAAGACAGAGCGAGAGAATCGAAGGCTGAGATTTAGTGCTTACTTTCTAAGCTAAACTGGGAGTAGTGGAGATCAAATCCGGCGGCTTCTTTGGATGGCAAAATAGGACGTCGGCCTCCCTTCGAGTACTGCCGTAGAGCAGCTTCTATTAGGTCCTCCACCGTCGCTTCCGGCGGCATCAATACCTGAATAGCACCTACGCTCCCCTGAACAGTCACATTCAGGAGCAACTTCGTCAGCTTCGGTGACCGGAATTCCATCTCCGGCGACTTCTTATCTACAACGTTCCTCCCGGAAAGCAAGTTGGGCACAGTCCTAGGCCTTGTTAGCAACATAATTTCCCCTACTTTACCAGCCGACGTCCCCGCGTGAAACGAAAGAGCTTTCTCCGCCAATCTTCCTTTCCTGTTTTTCTCTCCGTTCTTCTCCCCAGCGCTTCCTCTCCGATGATGTTGACTCTTCGGAGTCGGCATCGAATCGTATATATATGTATACGATGGATTATTTATATACGTATTTAAAATAATATGCTATTGCGTATATCTACAGAACACGGTTTTGCTTGCAATAAGAGTTACCTCAGGCGACGGTAGCGGAAGAATCGAAGTCGCGGGAAGCCGAGAGCTGCTGCTGCTGCAGAGCAGTGGAGGCTCTCAGATTCCCCGTCTCCGGCACCGAACATAACCTGTATGGCAGAATTGTGTTGAAGTAGGAAAGCTAGGCTTAATTTTGGAGTTTGTTGCAAATGAGCAAATTGGAGGCAGCYGAGGCAACGCGTAGGCATATTTATACGAGGAAGTGCAAGGCGTTGGGGAATGAAGATAAGAAATTGGGAAACTGCAKGGGCTGACCTCTGACCGGCTAGTCAGGTTAGACATTCGGGAGGGAGTGAAAGACAAAAACCACCCGCTCCTTCCCCGTTTCCTTTAAATTAAGCTCCGGTAATGGACCTTGGCGGTTGACAAGTTGGAGGATGGTCTATTGATAACTAGATGTTTCGGTATCATTTTTGCCACGTCATATTAGAACATGTTTTATTGGAGGAATCTCTAATGTTTTTGACGTTTCATTATACTATATGTCCATGAGGAGTTCAATTCAGCCATAAGTCCATATTCTCCTAATCCAACCAAGTACGTACATATCTTATTATAATAACACGATAATTTGATWACATATTTACTCAAGGTAACATAACTGATCTCTTTAGCTATTTTTTTTTTCTTTCGTCCTACCATAATTTAATAAATTTTATCTCTTTATAAATTTTTCTTTGCRTTCTCTTTCAAAGATCTATTAGATCTGTTGATTGTTTATCATGACTGTATAACTTATTACAATATTGCAACGTTGAGTTAAATATCATTAAAATTTTGATTTTTCTATTTTTTCTTTTTTTTGCACAATTCATTGTGTTTTACATGAAAAATTAAAAAAACTAAAAGATAATAATTTTTTGATGATATTGACCTCAAAAGTTAATCCTTTTAATCTCAATCGTCAAATATCGTGATATTAAGGCAGCCCAAAATTTATAGGGAGAAAAAATCTATTAACTAAGAGCATTGTTGAAAGATTTAAAAAAAAAAAAATTGTTGTATAAAGAAATTGCATTTAGTAACCCAAGTTAAAATCAGGCTCATTTGAGAGTAGAGTTTTGTTAAAAAAAAAATACCATTTTTAAAGAAGTTATTGTGTTATGCTTGTTCGAGAAGAATTGCTTGTCAGGCATAAATGATTTTTTTTTCTAAAATTTTATAGAATTCTATGTCAAGTAACATTTAAATAGCAATATTTTTAAGATTAATAAGTTAATTACAATAAATTTTTTTATTTTTACTAATTTCTAACAAGAATTTGCTCACACGTTAACAAATTAATCATATGATAGAATCAGAAAATAGAAAGAACTTTTTTTTCTTCCTTTGACTTGTTTGTGGAAAAAAGCTATGAATGATTGTGTGAAGAAATGAATTTGAGAAAACTTACTTTTAGTAGTAATTTTTAAAAATTCCAGGCGATCTAATCTCGC
>MEJB01000004.1:3593405-3623393 GCA_001752375.1 Rhazya stricta | reverse complement strand
AGCCACTGCTGACTCAGTATCGGAATTAATGCCAACTGGTGAAGTATTTATGTCAAATGTCTTGATAAAAGCCGTGCTCCATATTCGATTCACTCAGATCCCTTAATCGTTTATACCGCGTACACCTAGAAAACTAACTCTACTTAATTGTAATTAATTCATGCGTGGTTGAGCTAGAGGTGTGGGGGTCGGGAAACGCACATGCCGACAACTATCAAATATTGTCAAGCAGCGTATTTTAGTTGAGATAATTGATCTAGAACGAACAACTGTACGGGGGTACACAGTGGAACAATATATACGTTTATTCCCCATCAATTCCGGGAATTGGTAGCTGCATAGACAGAATCCTACAGACTATAAGCACAAAGAATCAAAGGCGTTCTGAGCATATAAGGAATTCTATCTAAATGCAAATAATCCATGGTTTTTGATTATAATTAAACTAATAAATTAGATAAATATCATTCTACTAATGCAAAAGTGTCCATCGGAGACTGTTGATAAGAAAAAGAAATCTTCTTATATCTCTAAATTGATTGATTTTCTCAAATAATATATATGTTTAAAATATTATTCAATGTATTAGAAAGTTTGAAGACTTCTATGGATAAGCAAAAATCATGGAATTAAATGAGAAAGAGAACAAACCTACTAGTCGAAGGTTTTGGGGGAGGCTTTATCATGTGCAGTTCCTTACTTGGTTGTTTCATACTAAGTCTTCAAAGACAAATAAAATAATTATAGAGTTTGTTTTGTAATATTTTAATAACATAATATGAAGATCAATTAGAGAATCGTCTCGAATGTGTTGCAAATGAGCCTTTATATAATGAAACAATGTCCTAAAATGCATATATTTTAGAGTTCTCTTTGATAATTTCTAAACCAACTGGCAGCTACTCCTTGGCAACAAAAACTTATCCAACTTCATGCGCCAATAAAAAGGTCACTTACTGGGGCAAATCGATCCAAAGTTGTTTATACTAGGTTGGTGTAACTCGTTAGGTTTATATTAAAAAGTCGACCGATAATTATCCCTTTTTTTTAGGGTAAATAATGATCCCATTTTGAATACAATTGCTACTAGACATCTCCCAACGTTTACAGAGAAAGATAATGATATTTGTAAAATAGTATGTCTTTTAAACAGAATAAACGAATTACATAGGATTAGTTTAAAATTGTTACGAGGGAAAGCGTTGTTAATGAAAGTACTCTTGGAGAAAGTAGTTACAGTTATTTTTAGYAAAYTCTTTATTTTCTAACTTTCATGWGTCAGCTCTTTGGATTGYAAAAAATAATCCCAAACGCATTRGTAAATAAATTCAATGCTAAGAAAACCTAGAAACAACATTAAACCCTTGTTAAGAGAAAAATTGACTTAGAAGAACATATAATTGAAAACTTGATTAGTTTTCTTCAATTGTGGAGTTTATGACTTGGACGGAAGCTTGGTAGATTTATTGTCAAATCAAGCGACGCAATCAGTAGCATTACAATTAATTATTAATTATTTTCTTGGAATTTAAATTTGTTTTACTAGTAGTTTTAGGTTACTTTGATAATTTTGGTTTTTGTCCTACGTTATCATTATTCTCTTTGTTTTTTTTTTTTTTTTAAGATGCTATGAAAGTAAAATATGTCGACGAAAAAATAATAAATTAGTTTAAAATTATATTAATTAATATTTTCATACTTATCTTCAAAAAATAATTAATTGTAAGAAAAAAATATAAAATTAGATTTTAAAATGTTAACTTTATAAGTGGGATAACCGATGGTTTTGAAAATTTGAATAAGGATAAAGATGAAAAAATAATTAATCGGTCCTTGGATACTAAAAAATCAAATAGCATTCAAGTAATAAGAAGGAAAAAACATCCTATCGTTAACAAGTTTTAAAAGATAAAAATATATGTATGTAAATTAAAGAAAAAGAAAGATAAACCAAATAAGACGGAGAAAAAAATGAAAAAATTTGAATTCATTTCGAAAACTGAAAGATCGAAAAGGAAAAAAACAAAGAACATATGTTTTCGACGCCACAGTACTAGATTAATTAGTCTGGAAGCTGAGTGCCATCTTGGCTCTTGTGGTGAGGTTTTAGATCACGCTTGGTATGATTGGGCCAAACAACTAATAAAGGCCCAAGACAAGAGAAGTGGAGGAAAGCCGAACTAATTCCTCGGAATAACACCGTGGAATCAATACGGCCGCGTCGCACTCCTTCGGTCCCCCCGAACCCGCTTCGCTCTTTTTGTAAATTTTCTGCCTAGCTTCATTTTTCAGTCTTCTGTTCTTTTTAACGAAAAATTTCCTATCTACTGTGGGATCAAATGTATACTCCAATTGAGTCGAGTTAAACTTCAATAATTTCGACTTCTTTTTTTCATATATAGTGAAAATTTCAAAATCTCATTTAACAAGAAGTATTTTTACCAAATAAATTGTTGACTTGTTAACTTCTAACTTGATGATAGTATTAATTATTTTGGAGGTAAATATCTGACTATAGTAGGTCTTAGTTTGATATGAACGAGCTGATTTCAAATCTTTTAATATATTGGCTACTACTCGATGTATATATATTAGTACTTTCTCTAATGCATCAATTAGATTATGACATACATACCATTTAATTTCTAACATAGAGGAGTTTCGGCGTTGAAGGGGTTAGAAGATTTTGAACGGTCCGAGATTTTATGGTTATAAACTTGAAATCTTCTAGTACACTTCCTTGTTACTATACTTTTTTTTTTTTTTGCACACTTTTTGTACATTAATCATAGTAAGATATGTGTATATTATTAACTCTTCTAACACCTTTCCTCATCCATCTTAATAGTTAACGATATGTACACGTCGTACTCTAATTAGCATAATAGATAACYTATAATTAAAAGTCTTCTAGAAGATTTGAAGCCACGATAATATTCTGATGGCTCTGTAAGAGTATCTCCAATGCTATTTTGAACAAATTTTGACAAATGTCAATTAATATATAGAATGTCAATCAATGTCAGGTTTAATCTCTAGGGAGAGAGGAGTGAAACTCATGAATTAACTCCAATGCATAATGTTAACATCCTTAGATATCGCTTGCATGACATTTATTTTCTTTGAATAACATAATAAAAATAATTTTTAAAGTCAAGAGTTATCTCCAAAATAATATGAAAATAGCTTTAAACTAAATAATTATCTCMAATTATTAAGTCAACATGTTAAGCACYCTTTCTAAAACTAGGCTTTGTGATTGAKTTTTATTCTTTTTACGTCAACATAACATAACTCAAAACATTAATTTTAGATTGTTAAGATTGTAGCYTTGGAGATACTTTCATGCATCAATAATAACATTATAGTTTTATATTTATCTAACTTTTTAAAACACCATCTTCTTTAACCATTTAATTATTTTACTAGTTTAGCTATCTAGATAATCATAAACCCAAACTTCGCTTAGTGAAATAAATGATTTTACCAACCCAAATGCCTTTTCTCTATAAGTACCAAATCTTATCGCCGGACCTATGATTGATAGTGCTTGGCTATTAAGAATGCATGCCTAAATTTGGTTAACTTGGCCTAAATGGATTTGATTTCATGGAAAGTTCTTCCACTAATAAGTTTCCAGTTATTCAACTTTCTATAGCTAATTTTGGTTAATGACACAAAGAAAGAAAACCTTTTCCCCCAGTTTCTTTGAGAAATTTCTGAGTCTTATGGCTGATAATAGATCCCCATGCTGCTGTACTTATAACTAATTAAGCAAAATATTGTCTTTTTCAAATGAATCAGAGGAAGCCAAAGTTTCATAGAACATTAATCATGCAATGACACTGGTTTAAGGCTAATTTGTATAAGACAAATTATAGTCAAATCAAGAGATCCTTACCTACTMGAGTTCCTTCCTTTCAATTCTAACAATGAGTGGTAAACTAGCAGATGCAACTTTCTGAAGATTGATATTGAATTGGCATAGCTAGAAGGTGATTGAAGTTTCTTGGTTGTGGTCGTTTTAACATATTCATTCATGCTGTAAACATGTTTATAAATCCTTTGAGGTCTTTAAATCATTGTTTGCCACTTCCCAGTTTCCAATCTACACAAATTTTTCCATAAAAAACCTAATTTAAATATTGAATATGGTTTTTTGCTCGGTTTGTATATAGTAAAAAGAACATGATACAAAGTGGTAAAGCAATATGATTAGAGTTACCAAAAGAGGCAACACTTTCCAACCCTGAGGATTTAACATCTTAATGCAGCACTGACTCAGAAAATTTCAAGGAACCCTAATGGCAGGTCGACAAATGATCAAAATAAAAGCTCACTATAGACTCATAATCTAACCTCGGTAGTAGAGTAGTACAAGAAAACGAATCATGTGCAAAACAAGAAATTCTTAACACGACAGACCATTTCACTAATAATAGACAGTCAGTTTATCCTAATTCCAAAACAGCATTCAAAACTCTTCCAGCTAATTAATCTAAACTGAGGTGTGCACCGAAGATGTACAGTAGGACTACGTGATCTGTTCTTGGGAGGCTGCTGAACAAGTGGGAGATATTAAGCAGCTCTTACTCTCAGGGACCCTTTTGTTGTTGTGGGGGAGGGGGGGTCCAAGTTCGCCTATGAACCTCCCCGGTTAAGAAATACAGCGACCTCGGGGGTTATGATTCTGGATTAGTGTGTCTATGAATAACTGTCCGAGTTCTGCTTGCTTGTAGACGTAGTTAATTTGTTTCTTTGTCAACCACAGGCAGTGTTGATTAATGCTTCGGTCAAACACACAGCTTTCACTTAACTGGTCCATCAATGTTGACGAAGACATAGTTTCAGAGATAACTCCAGAGATAGAATATGCATATGTATATTATCTCGTCCTAATCAAGAATCTCTGTGACAATTTGCAGAAGATAGAAAGTTGAAAGACTTTTTCAGTTTTTAAAGTTCCAAAGTGGAGTGCTGTTGAGTTAACCTAATTTTCATCTCTCATTTCTGGGAGAGTTAGATATATGGACTTAGTAAAACAAGAATAATCAAATATAGTTTGCTGCATTAATGGCAACAAATTAAGTCACGAAGATGCAATGGGCATATAAAGTTTTGTGTCCCAATCAACTGATGGGGTCTCTGCATTGCCAAATGCTGTCTTTGGGATGAATGCATTGCATTATGGTCCCAAGAARTGTGAAACTTCTAGTGATCAGTTTGCCAAGTTGCTAACATGGTGAGGCCARGGAATGAGAGATCTTGGCATTATTTTAAATGATGCACTCTCTTTTTTGTTTTGTTCAAGATGTGATAATCATATTCAACATAATTCAACGACTCTGCAGCCCAATTTCGTAACCAGAAGTGTCGCACTTTATGGTATGTAAATTGAGATCATTTTGAAGTTTCTTGTTTCACTTTTGGTTCATGACAAAGATTGTTCATTTTGTGGTCTAGAAATTTCTGACATTCTTGGCATTGTTGAATGACCATTAATGGTCAATAACTTTGATTCGGTACAAGTTAACCTGTGGGTTTTTTTTTTTTTTTTTCCTTCCTAAAAAGTAATTTTAGGAACTAGCAACATTTTTATTTTTAACAATATTAATCTGCAAAAACCAATTTTTATGTTTGTTTTTCTCAAAACAGATTCAAGAATGGACCATGAATTAGTCCTTCTATTTGTTGTACATTTGAGTAGATGATAGTCCATTCTAAAACAGGCCGAGCTACCAATTGGCATCCAAAAATACTGATTAAAGCAAAATTTGATCAGTAACAGTACAAGTTCAACGAGCATGTTTTTGCATTTGGTTTGCTTTACAAATTCATTTATTTTGCTCATCCAACGATGAAGAATTTGTTTTCTCCCTTCATTTAAGAAACTTATTTTGTTTCTTTATTGGACACCAAATTTCACCAAGACAGCAATCAAGCAACAATAAGCTTCTTGATTAATACTCCATCATTACTCGAGAATCATTTGGACAGCAACAAAATTGATCATTTCCCAGAGCCAGATAAAAGCAGAGAAACCTTGGTGGAAGGGGTGTCCAACCAAAGGCAAATTGTGGTTATGCACAATTATCGTATTTGGAACAAAGAGAGATCATTATTCTCTACTAATAGTCAAGAATTACAAAGGTAAAAGTGAGCAACTCACTGACTTGCCCAGCAGAAAATGATGGAGCCTAACATGTGAAACTGGATGACRTGAGTCATCAAAATCAACAGTCACTTCTAGTTTGGTGAATGTAAAAGTAAAATGTCCAGAAGAAATACCAATAATCCATGTAATGATGATAAAAAGAAACATTATCACCCCTAAATATTTTCTAGCTTTAAATTAATACAATGTGCTAGATATATAAGCAATAACTTGGGTGGAACAGAAGTGTAACAAAGATCATTGGTTCTACTCAAACAATTGCCCGCAGACACTACAAAATTGATGGAGTTTTTTCAGGTATGAGAGAGAGAGAGAGAGAGAGAGAGAGAGAGAGAAAGAGAGGAGAATTGCTTACTGTATCTGTATTGGTGTGTGCAAGGATAAGAAATTGAAGCTTTGCTCTTCAAAATGTTCTCTCACTTTAGCATAGCCTTTCCGTTTTGAACAATTTCTATGCTGCAACTTGATGATAGGCACACCTTGCCGTTGCTTTAGTCCCACAGCTCGCAAATTCAAACTCAAACTCTTGTCGATGGTGTGTGAAAAAGTAACCAAACGTGAAGTCTGCCCATCAAGAGGCAAATTATTGGAGCAGGACATAGGGACTGATGAATGAGGAGTGTCAGTTTTCAATTTCCCCTTCTTCCATAGACAGAATACTTGCTGAAGCGATCCTGGAACCTATGAAATGCAAGAGTACGGATAAGCACTTTTGGATCAAATTGATTATCCAAAGCAAGATATACTGAAAATGAAAAGGAAGATGAGCTCACATTTATATCCATTAATCAGTTCAGATGAATAACATAGGAACATCTAAATCTGGTGTATGCCAACTTCAATTTTTATGCTATGTTTCAACTTTTGGCATTGAGATTCATTTCTAAGTCTCCCTGACTCTATACTGAGTAATTAGTCAGGTTTCAACCATGAGACACAAAATCTCTTAGAAAAGAAAAAGAAAAGAGAAAAGAATATATATATCTTTTTCTTTTTGCAAAATAGATTTAGAATTGTAAAATGCTACTTGACTGCCTTTGCGCATAACCAAAGTGCAGGCATGACCTAAATTACCCCTTCGCCCCATGCAGAGAATTTAATGGCTAATCTACCCCTCCACTTTTGGCATCAATGTCAAAAGATCCAAATTCGTTCAGACAACCCACAGGAATTTAAACTCACCACAGAAAGAATGCTAGAAGCAGCAAATGACAAAGAAGATGCAGCAAAAGGAGATTTTCCAGTTCTTTTTCCTTTCTGGTAGTTTGTTTTCAGGTTCTGCTCTTCAACTGATCCAAAACTTGAAGAGGTAACATCTTCCTCATCCGCTTCCTCATCATCCTCATCTTCATCTTCATCTTCATCCTCTTTGGCTTTGGCTTTCTCAACTTCTTCTGCCTGTTCAGGGAGCAAAATATCTTCTTCCTCTTGGAGACCCAATTCCACTTTCTTCTCCTCCTCTTTTTGCATCCTCTTCAGTTCCTGATCCATGTCTTCAATCGCTTCTTTCAGAGATATTTCAGCTTCTCTTAATTCAATCTCTGCTTTTAATAGGTCAATCTTCATTTCACTAGCTTTCTTCTTTTCTTCTGTCCATTTCTCTATTTTCTCTAACAATGGTTTGCACTTATTTTCTATGGAAGTAATGAGACGCTTCAAAAAGCTTTCCTTTGTTACACTCACTTCTCGTCCATAGAACTCATCAAAACCTAGGGGTAGAAATTGAACCTTCTCAGGGTCCACGTCTTCCCCCTCTTCCAGAGGAGGTTGCCAAAATAACCTAATCCCATGTTCCTCATCATCCACATAGTTGATAATCCTTCCAGTTGGTGTGTGCAAGATGAGTGGATCTTCAGTATATATAAGCTTTGATGGATCTTCTGGATCAGGCTCTGGTTCTTTGTTAATGAGAACAAATTCAGGGTCCTCGTCTGAATTTTTTCAAGGGAACCATACTATCATTAGAAAATGATATGTCTGAAATACTAATGCAAAGGTTGCAATACGTCATGAAGGATGTAAAGAGTGAACTGGTTAGAAACTTATCCTGTTAGAGAAAGAAGTGGAACTGAAAGACAGATAGTACAGACAAATACATATCAGGCTGAGTAATCTAGAATTTAACCATGTCTATCTTTCAGCCATGTATATAAGACTATGTTTTCGTAGGTTATGGTATAATCTAAGCTTAGTTGTATAAAGATTTCTTTGTTGATAATCTATATAAGATAAGTCAATAATGTCTCATATCCCACAATCCATTGAACAGGCATTTCCTACTTCCAGAGCTGCTCTTTCAGTTCCTCCAATATCCAGAAATTATTTCATAATGGCTTRGTTGTCCTTGAAGCCATATTCTTCCATTTCCAATGGCAATAAAAAATAAAATTCAAGTCCGATCATTTCAGAACCAGCAAAGTATACCCCCTTCAACTCTTAGTTCACACAGAAGATTGGAAAATTTTCACATTCACTCTTCAAATAATTTTAGAAGTGTTCTGCCTTGCATCTCAAACAAAAGATTTTTGCAATTAAATGGTTATAACAACAAATCTGCTTGAATTTTTTCTCCCACTGAAGTAGTAAAATATAATACAAACAGAGATAYCATGGGCYAAAATCAAACTGATAATTCTTCTAAGATTTTAAAAAAGGTTCTAAGAAAGAGAATAATGTGAAATAGCCAAAGCACAGAGGATATATAGGGGGTCCAAAGCTTATTTCCAGCAAAGACAATATCTGAGACCAGAAAAAGAAGGAAAAACCTCACCTTTAGCCCACCAGTACTCAAGTTCAGCAGGCATTGGTAACCTCAATGGAGCTTTATAGAACGAGTTCAACCACATTTCCCTTTCTTCATCTACCTCGTGCACATATGTTTTCCAATAATCAGGAACCTGCCACAATCATGGTCAGGTTCCTATCTTCTCAAGAAATCTAATAACAGGAAAAAAGAAATTAACTACTTAAGATCTGAAAGCAACTTACTTCATAAAACTGGTTGATAAATCCTGGCGCCATCCACACATCATCTTCTTCATAGAGATATGGATGTTGAGGATCATTGTATGGACCCCACTGTTCCCTGACCACTGCACACAAAGGCAAAATCAGAAGTTATGACTGTGAGGAAACAAGGAAAAGGTATTGAGTTTGATGAGATAACTTGGATAATGGTCGAGGGAAGAAGAGTAGAAGGAAGCCGAGCTCCAAGAACTTCATCTTTCAAGTTGCTGATAACAATAATTTGAATTTCGACTTTGAAATGTGATATATTAGATGCATATTCTGCAAGTTAGTAGCTAGCATATTCTTCTAACGGATTAACTTTAAGCTTCCGCATTCGAGAAAACTAGTTTTATGTTCATCGATCGGTTACATCCAAATATCAGAGCAAGTTCAGATAATAACTTATAGCTGAAGAAGAAAGATGCCCTGATTTAGCAACAACACATAGAAAGAGGAGGCAAGCAATATAACATACTTCCATCAGGCTTATTGACAAACATCCGTGCCTTAGCAGCTGCTACTTCTGCAATACCTGCATGCATCTGAAATAAAATGATATAATCAATATCCACAACCTGGTATAGCAATACGTAGCAGACATAAATCATCAAATTACCGCTGATATATTGGCATCACAACCATAAGTATCCTGCAAAAGCTCTCCAAAATAGAAGCGCCCCTGCAGTGAAGTAAACTTTCTATAAATAAGGAGTTAGTAACAGCTGAAAGATGGTCACACAAATGATCATTCGTAGCAAACTGTCTTTCATGCTTGCTAACAAGGATAGCGTCTCAAGAATTTCATTTCTCAACCCTGCAGCGCTAAAGATACATATTTGAATTCCAGTATATAGCATGTTTATTTTGTGATAATGTAATTTAACTCATATATAGTGACATTTCAAAGAAGAACGTTAATTATACAACAAAAGCAAATGAGATAAACAAATTATCATATATATAGGTATATAGATTAGAGAGAGAAAGAGAAACAGAGGCTATCAATTTTATTTCGAAATTTCTAAGATGAGATATCTTTCACTTCAAATGATGTATAGATATAGAAGTAAATAGCCACACTATATGTTCCATGTACTTACAAATATTGTACGCTCATTGACTTCATAAACACCACAACCATGCATTCTCCCGTGCTTCCATTCACCAGCATATCTGTAGCGACCTTTCTCCCTGGTATCAAGACCAATCTTTAGAATGAATCATCATGATTCTTCAAATAGGAGAAAAGGAAAAGGAAGTTACTTCCCTGAAAAATAACCTAATCAAATGCATCAGTTAGAGAACAGGACTTGAAATATTGCAGAATGAAAAAAATAAAGACATGAAGAGAAAGAAGAAAAACACATAAAAAACATCAAACTGTATATATCACCGGCAATGCCTAAATGCCACCAATGGAATTGCAGATTCCTAATTGATTGTTTTGAAATCTTTTTCATTTGTAAAAGTGGAGAATATAAGACCATTATTTTAAATTACCATAAACAGTTTATACTAGCATCTAGRAGTGGCCGGTCAACTTCCAAAACTATTTCTACCACGAACTATTGAGCTTGAAAAGATTAAGCATGCTTAACCTATGTGAAATGTAAAACAGTAAGACTACTTCTCAAGTCAAAGATCTCTTACAACTAAGACTATGGAAAATGTAAATTGCCAGCTCAAAGTCACAATTCACAAACTTTGTATGTGTCATTTAAATCTCAAGCTTACAGAAGTTGGAACTTTTGGGAAGAAAGGGCAACATTACAATCAATTAAATACCTAATTGCAAAAATCACAAGCAAATTAACCAAAAATAAAACTCACGGTTTCCTTCCAAATTGTCTAATCCATTCATCATTTTCGTAAAAAGGGATTTCACGACTTCCAGCAGCTAATTGCATGCTATCTTCGATATCCATCTCCATCCACTCTTTGTCTTCTGGAGTCATATAATCTCTTTTTATTATCTTGCCTTGGGCTCGCATTTTTGCCTCAAGCCTGAGAAACATTTCTTATTAGAAAATAATCAAGTATAAGACATTCAAATCTGACCATGGCACAGGTTCTATATATTAGGGCATACATGGAGGATTCAGTACATACTTTGACCCTGGCACAGGTTCTATATTAGGTATCTCAACTTCAACAACCCCATGGCCTTCCATGTTATTCTGAAGCCATTCACCTTCATACCTGTGAACAAATAAACAACAGAGGGCAAAGTGACACATTGCACATATCCGAACCTTGATTGCAGCTAATGACTTGCATATTGATATGAGAAACTAAAGCACTCATCGACAAACCTGACTAGTCCCTCCTCAGCAACATACACGCCTTTCCCATGTGCCAAGTCATCCCACACAGTGCCTTCATACCTTCAACAAATAAAAGTGTCATCGACAGAGTTTCTTTAAGCAAATAAAGCTCATATACGGTCAGGCAATCCATGCGCAAGGGGTGTCAATTTTCAACAATATAGGGAACTTGAACCAAATTTAGTAGTAGAAACTATTAGGTTCAGAAACAATGATAGAGAAGCACTATTGTCAATGATCCCTGGATGCTAATGTACTACTCAGCTCACATAAATAAGTGTATATGATCAAGACATGCAAGGAAGGAATTCAAAATTGACTCTAGAACCGTGTAGGTAATTTCAAAACCCAGAATTTCCCAGATAAAAATTTTGAAATGTTGAACTTTCTTTATTAGCAGCAAAGCTTTTCAGAGATAAAATACTCCACCAGGAAGTCTGACAAGGATCTAATTTTATTACCAAATTCCCTATCTTGTTCCATTATTGGCAGCAACTCCATCCATGGCCATTGCTTCTCTAAAGCTGATCAGTTGTATAGACTGAGATGCTCATTCAGTTCTCCTTTTCAAGCTGAAAGTGACAAGATATTGCTTTCTTCTAAATCTTCTCTCTGTACCCCAATTCCTCTCTGAATAGGTTTCCAGCCATGTCAAACTCTCTCTATCATATAACATTTAAGTTTTTCCCCACATCACTCCTAAAGAAAAAGCACCCCTTGCAAACTAAAAAAAGAAGCCTCTTGACATAGTCATCAACTTAAACTCCCAACTAATTATCAATTGTGGCCTTTCTTTAACAGAATAACAGCTAATGTTTAAGAACGTCTAGCATCACTAAAAAATGTCCTTTAATCAGAGTCTACCATTCTGTTCTATCTCAGTATGAGACAATTCCTTAACCATCAAATATGTTCAGTTTATGTCTCTGGCTTAGAAGCATAAGTCATTCGTGATTATTTGTTAAACTGACTATATACAACACTCATTACTCACTTGGATATTTCCAAGTTCACAAGAAAGTAATCTTTCCCTGTTGGTGATTAAGAAAATAAAACTCATTAGCAATACAAAAGGGGATCCAAACATGTAATAAAGCAAACCCCTCAAAGATGCTACCAAATAATTTACATGTTGCCTCTTCTAGAGAAATAGCTCACAAAAAGAAAACAAATTGACCAAACTCTCTGTTGTTTACTTCAAAAGTCTTACATCAGAAGCTATTAGCTTTTATATAWGCTACGCAGTCTCATTATATTCATCTCTTTATTTCTTTCTGTTGTTATATAGGCAACAACTTTCAATGTAGAGAAGTTGCATCACTCACAACCAAAATCGAAACCAAGTATTTCGTGGACAGTGCATTTACTCTCTTCTTAACCATGTCTCATCTCAAGATACATTACTTCACCAAGCACTTTAGCGATCTCTTAGTCCCTACTATATCATGTAAGCAAATGAATCAATCTGAAACTCACAAGTGAATAAGTGGGGGAAGTATGAGACAGAGGCATTCAGTAATCAACAAACAACTATGCGAGACAATCCATGTTCACCCAAAAGCACAAGGTCACAACTCTATAAAACCGAAAAAAGAAGGACTACAACCATCTCATTTCATACCCAAGGAGATTTCACCACCCCAAGATACAGAATATAAAATTTCTATCTAGAAATGAGAAATCCAGCAAAAGAAACAACCAAATAACTAACAAAAGAGAACTTAATTTCTTCACAACCACAAAGCTTAGAACTTGTCAAACAAAACTGAATCCCACAGAACAGAGAATATCAAGAATAGCAAGCAGTAAAGAAGAGTAGTAATAGCTTACGTGCTGCCATCAGGAAAAATGTAGCTAACCCAATTCAAGAACTCCTCAATCCTATCCAGCTCCTCAATCACAGACTTTGCACTGGAAATATCATAGTGATTATTCGGTATTACCGGAAAAGGCTTCCTATAAGGCACATAAAATGGCGCAATGGGCGGCTCCTGGCCCTCGCTCAACATTTCTTCAACAATCTCTATATCCTCGTCATCCACCCAATTGGGGTCCCATCCTGGCTTAGTACTTTTAATAGGGGCATCAGCCCAGAGTTCTTTCAAGTCTTCCTCCCTCCAATTCTCCTTATCCCTTGGGAAATCAAAGAGGTCTTCCTGACAAACAATGTTAGCRTCTTCTTCTTCTTCAAATTTCCTCAGCCTTTTGGACTTGAGAACTTTCATAAAGCGTTGGACGTTAGCTTCCGGTGTATTGTTTTCTTCATCTTCAGTATCAACTTCAGGCTCTCCCTTTCGAATATAAGTCTGGGGTTCCGACTCTGAATCCGAGTCTGAGGAGCTGTCATCTTCTCTCCTTGGCTCTTCTTCTTCGTCGTCGAAGAATTCATCATCTGTGTTGGCCTCATCTCGTAGGTCTTGGTTCTGGTTTTCGTCTGCCATTGTTGGTTGCCAAAGCTCTGTATCGGCAAAGGGAGAGGGAGAGGGAGAGGGGAGAAATTGAAGACGATAAGGTGTGCAGAGGGAGAGTGTGAGTTTGTATTTATACGGGGACGTTAGGAGCAACGTGGCGAAGGGCGAGCAAGACGGAAATTTGCAAAAGATTAATTTGGACGAGGAAAAGGAGTCAAAATAAGATAAAAGTAGAAAGAAATAAAAAGAGAAATCTATATTTTCTAATTTTCTGCCATTGGATATAATAGTAAATATGAAAAATTAGAGAAAGGAGGAAGTAAAATATTTTTCCCATCTCTTTTTTTGTTTGGAGTTTAAAAAATTATTTAGAAAGGGGATTTGAGGGGTAATGAGGGAGGGTTCTTTGTCTTTTATTAATAATGTTTAGGTTAAAATGGAGGATATTAAAAATTTTTACTTTTTATTATTAAATTTAAACTTTTTCAATTATTACTCATAAGTTTCGTGTATTTATTATAAAAGTCTTAAATGTAGCCTACCTAATTTCTTAAATGTTTTTGAGATTTTTCTACCTTAGTTTATTTTAAAAGATTTTATCTTTTTAAAAATCATATTTGTCAATTATTTTAAATTTTTATTACAAAATTCTAATAATTAATGATTGGAACCAAAAAAATTACTTTCTAAGTTAAAAATAAAAAATATTTTTTTATCTTTTTCGATTTTTCATGCCAAAAAAATTGAAACATAATAAAAAAAATTGGGCACACCTCTCTTCTAGCCACACTACTCGAGCGAAGTCACGACTTCCAAATCCACTTTCTTAAAAAATAAAAATCACTTTTTTTAAATTCCTTTTTCAAATTTAAATATAAAAAAGATATGACCTGAAATAATGACATCATATGAATAATATATTAATCTCTTTTTCTTCGAACATATTTCATTTGAGTTAAAAATTATGTCTTTTTAAAAAGATGTAGGGAGCCGTAACTACAAACTCACTCTTTATTAAAAAAAAAATCATTTTATTTTATTTCAATTTTGTTCGAGTTTAAATTATTTTTAAAATAGTACGGCATGAAATAATAACAARCTATGAATCTATAAATTACTCTTCTTTTGTCTTGTAGAACTTTTTCAATTTGAACTAAAAATGAGATTTTTTAATTTAATTTTTTTAGGAAGACGTAAAACTTTTGTAGAGATATGATAACTGATGTACTTAAGTTAGGAGTATTTTGAAAATGTGTCTAAGATGTTGCGTTCAACAAACATATTTATTTATTATATAAAATTTAACAAATTTAAAAGCACTTTTTTGAGGTACTTTACTTGACTTAGCAATTATATTTATACATATTTTCTTTAATTTGGTTACTACCTTAATATGTTTTTATATACACCTAATGTAAATATATTTATATAAAACTCCAAAAGTGTATGGATGCTCTAATGTATCTTGATATATCTTACTTTCTATTTATTAACACAAAAAATTCAATCAACAGATACGGTTAAGGAATTCATGAGCCAATGGAAGTTTCTCCTTGATTTATTAGCCTCGTCTCGAAAGAATAGCTAATGATATAGAGGGCCAGCGATAGACGATTATAGGCATCATTGATAGAAGTTCCGTCAAATACAATAAGCATCAACCATTGAATATTAATCAAGAATTTCCATAGATAAAAATCTCACAAATTTTTTATATTTATGCTTATTTAGAGCAGATAAGTCAAGCTAGCCAATCGATCAAGGTTAGGAGAATTAAAATTACTTTCCTGTTGAGTCTTTAGGCCATCGCTCACAATCATGCATGAGTTCAAAACGTGAGGACTTGCAATAAGGAATAGATCAAGGAAATTACTAAAATTGCATCATCAAACTTAATAAGCATCAAAAGAGCTTTCAGCTAAATATAAAAAKGAAGAKGACAAAGAAAAACATGACTTTCTCAAGCTTATTTAGCTTTCCAACATATTTACATCTTTCTATCCAACTACKTATTCCTTATTTTGAGTTGGGAATTGAATGTCATTTCAACCTTTCTTTATGTAATTGAGCTTGTTTATCATTATTTCATCAATGTTTACAGAAACTAGGCAATGAAGTTGTACATTATCTAAAACCCAAATTCAAGTTTCCAGTAAACATCTGAATCATTGTTCCTCTAATATTCAATCTTTTAGCCAAGATGTCGCTTGTCATGCTAGCGAGACCCATTGTGCCAACTCTTGGTACTAAAAATGTGAGGATAACCTTGCCTCTCCTGTGCTGTCTTGCATGGCATCTTGGAAGATCCAAGCCTACTGGTGATTGCATTGAATTGAGAAGCCTCGAAATTAACAGGTTTTGGTTCCTGATCACAAGAATACTTGTAGAACCAGGAGGGTGATGCTAGTAGAGATTGGGAATGCTGCTCATCTTTCATGTAAACAAAATCATGGTTCTTGGTCAGATTTAGCAATGCGTCTCTTCATGAGACGAATGTTTCCCAGCATTCTYCATAAGTCAGCATCGTATTAGAATCCGCCGGCTTAGTTTATTAAAGAACTAAGCTTAGAACCAGCAGTGCAAATCTTTGCTAAGAACTTATCAATTGGAATTGAAAGGAATTTGATTAAGGGATCAAGACCAACGAAAATCATGATTGTATTATTCTTGAAATGAGTATAGCAATGAAAGCTTATCATTCGATAGATATGTATACTTAATATTTTAGAGGACAATTACTTATTCTATTACGTGTCAATTTTTTCCCATAATTTCTCATCAATTGATGACTCAGCTAATTAGACAAACCTTTTATAAGAGGGTTCACAAAATCGAATGAAATTATTGGAGTACCATCTAATATTGAATATGCTCTAATACTCTAAAGGCGATAGAGAGATAACTTTAGTTTTATAGATCTAATAATTTAAAGATTATTGAACTTTTATCTTAATCGTGATTATAAATTTCTCATCTTATAATGAAACAGTTATAATTATTATTTTTATCTTGGACTATTATTCAAAATAATGATTATTGATCTTATTTCTTACTACTATTCAGAATTGTGATTCTTGATCCTATCTTTTAACTACCGTTCAAACATTATCTCTAACTAACACAGTATTTAAATTCTTGAATCTTATATAAGAGTTATATACCCTTTATTCTACACGCTATAACAATTGACAATTATATATGTATATTTATTACTATTCTATCCCTATACTCTACACAAAACAACAGCTAATAAACTCTACTCGATAATTAATTGTAATTTTAAACATTAACAATACTCTAATCTCATTTCTCAAAAAGCACTATTCAAAAACTTAAAAATTTTAATATCTGTTATCACTATTAATTCAAAATCMCTAATCTTATCTCTCCATGGAAACTATTGGAAAGTTGAAATAATCAGATATCTCAACAACTATTGTTCAAAAAACTCCAACATTTATCTCTCCATCAGTTCGAAACTCTGATCTTTTCTCTCCTACTCCAAACGGTTTAACGGCAACTGATGCTCTGAAGACGACTTCAGTTAAAATTGGACTTTACTGTTATTATTATTATTAGAAACCATTTTTTTTTTTTTTTCCTGAAACACCTCATCCTCTGCTAAACTATTACCTCAACTCCTATKACGCCCCTAATTTCTTCCGATCATAACTTAGTTATACTTGTAATCTTCCGAATACTTTGCTTCTTTACAAAGTCTAAAGACTGGTTTTCTTTATTGATCTCTTGTTTTCAAACAGAGAAGCTATGGAAGGAAATTTGCAGAGTGGCGAATGTTTTTGCATGGTGGAAAATTTACCAAAAAAGGGGTCCTGGGTACCAGTTACACCAGCAAGGCCGCAATTGGAGAACATCAGCAAGGCTGTTGATAAGAAGCAATCTTTGCAGATTCTTGATGCAGCATTAAATTCAGGTGAGGGGGTTGAAGATGTTTTGATTTCCACCGTCACAGTCGAGGTAGCTGATCGTGAAAAGACACGTCAGAGTGGCGTTTATGGAAGTTTATTTGATACAGAGACTTCGAGTGTAAGGGTACATTCCAAAAATGAGAATTCTGGTGCAGAAACGGGCGAAAGGTTTTATATTGGCTGCATGCAGCAATTYCTTTGGGGTAATGCAAATTCACAAAATCAAAGTAACAATGGCTTCGACACTACAACAAATCTATCTTCACGAGGCGGAAATGGTGGAATAATCACTGGTAATAACAGTTTTTTTTTTTCCCCTTGAAATTGGGACAAAATCTCGAAGCTTTTTCTTTTAGTTTTTCTTCTTTCTGCATTTGTTTTTAACTACTTTTAATTGATGGAATATGTGATACTTGTTGTAGCAGAGGTTGATGGGTTTSAAGAGATAATTAAAATGGATCAGTAATGGCCAGCAAGTGAAATTACTACCCAAGTTGTTGTCAACATCGTAGGGGTGTAAAAACCAAAATACTTTTCATCACTATCCAAGTTCCAGAATTTGAGTACTATTTTGTTTTCGGGAGGGTTGGGGGAAGGATGTTTGCGAAAGAGGAAAGGGAAGCGAAAGGGGTATTGAACGTCATAAACGAGTTTGTAAGTAAGCTCCACCTATAGGGCCATTTACTTTTCTTGTTGCTTGCATTTGGCAGGTACATAAAGTAATTTCAGGCTCTGGGTAGGATTCATATATATATATTAAATGCTTTCTGCAAAATTCAGATTTATTATTTTTTTAACCTTTTTGCAGTTTATATGAGAAGCCAGTCGAGCATTTTCTTGGGTGAATAGTGCAATTAAGTCATTTGATATATTTTATAGACTTTAGTTGCATGATCTCTCCATTGTACATGTTAAAAGACAAGTACTTCTGCTTTGTTAGTTTACATATTGTTATTTAATGGCATGATCCAAGTTGCACAGTATGAGTATTACTTCAAATAAATCAACGTTGTGCGGCTGTGTAGGATACCACAAGTGCTGCTGTTGTAGTTCATTGTTTAACTTTGGCCGACTTGTGTCTGGATAGTTGTTAGTTTGAAGTTCGAAGTCTTGTTTCTGAGTGGGTGCTATACATGTTTCTTGCTCTTGTCACAAGAGTTCTTAGGCTGCTTGTGAGTAAAGTTCCTCTCTGATAACTAAACCAAAACTGTTAATTCTATCTGCAGATAATGGGAGATTTTCATCTTTAGATACTGGGTTGGTTCACGGGTTTAGTGCTAACAAGCCGCAAAATCTGAAAAAGAAGAAGAAGAATACTGCTCCTGACTTGAACAAAAGGTTGAGACTTACTGTAAAGAAACATAGGCCAAAAATATTTGATGAGACGAAACCAAAGAAGATTCCAAAATCGCCAAAGAAGCCTAAATCTGTGAAGAAGAGAAATGACAAGCCAAAATTTGAGAAGAAGAATAAGGAGGCAAAGAAGCCCAGCATCTTGAAATCAGCTAAAGCTCCCCTTGCCAACTCATGTATTACTGATCCTCAAACTCCAGAACCTTCAGCACCAAATCGCATCACTTCAAGTGTAGGTTCATGCAGATATGATAGCAGCTACAAAGAACATATTGGGAAAGCATTTAATTCCTGTTCTGGACAAGCTATACCATCATGCAAGAAGGCTCTAGTTTACAATCAAGATGCTGGGCACGGTCCAAGCCGGGATTTCTCAGATAAGATTGTTGTTCCCCAGCCTAGAGTCTATACACGCTGGAGAAAATCCTMTAAAAGCATGGATTTTGATCTAAATTTAGAAGTTCAGCATTTTGAGTTCTGTGTTGAGATGAGGAAAATAGTGCAGGAAGTGAAGACAATAAAATCTCTGTTTGAAGATTTCCCAATCATGAGTAAAAAAATGCGGACGGGAAGGCGAAAATCAACTGTCTYTCCATACTTCTTGGAGGCTTCAAAACAAGAGATGTTACCCACTGTAAAGCAGTTTTGTGCAGCAATTATGGATCCAAAATCTTTTAGGTGTGTCTTGGCTTTGCAACCAAAGGTAACATCAAAAAAGAAAAGGTCAAAGAGGCTCAAAAAAGTAGCAGCAGCAATGAGGGGACCTGGTTCTAACTCTTACAATCATTTKCTTTCCTTCCCTTGGGCACTAGAATCTGTTAATGGCACATCACCATTACTTGGAGAAATGGAGTCCAATTGTGCATTGCCCATTTCTTCAGCTTACCCTAGAAGAAAGCAATCTCAAATATGCAAGGGAAGACATGCTTTAGCAATCTCTACTTTAGATTTTGGGTCAAATCTTTATGAGATTGAAATAGAGAAGAGTCCACTAGTAGACCTAAATGCTTTCCCTGGAGCTTTTGAAGAAGTTTTAGGTGTGGATAATCAAAGTTCCATGACAATTGTGCTTGAATCTTATCAGGTCATATCTTAATATCACTAAACTGAGAGGAATGTAGAAAATATAACTTCCCAAAATGAATATTAACTTTCTTATTTTTCAGGTGGAGCTACGAAAGACGCAGATTGAGGAGTGCCTCYCATATGAGGATAGCTTTCATGGAGTGCAGACATGTATATCTCACTATCAGGGTGGAAAACATATGATCAAGCAACAAACTTCAGAGAAAAAGGATGTGATACTCAGTGTTGAAAGCTACCATTTAGAGCATAAGGGTAACCATCGAGAAGTTTGTATGTTTGTTTTAGCTTCTTTTTATAACAAAGACAATCACTGGGTTTCCTAATGAACTTTTCTTGCAGGTTTGGTTGATGATTTAATAGAACAGTTGGAGCATTTATCTATCAATAACAAATGTAAACAAATGGTGGTGTGCGATCAAAGTTCTCAGGGTGCACTGGTTCCTTCAAAAGGAAGAAATAAGAAAAAAAGACCACCACCTGAGGTAATCCCAGATGAAGATGGAATGAGAACTTGGATGCTGTCGATGGAGGAGGATAAAAGTGAAACCACTGAAGAAAAATATTGGGAAGAACAAAGAAAAATATTTTGTGGACGGGTTGACATTTTTATCAACTGCATGCATGTTATCCAAGGTTATATTCTTAACTGAAATTGCTGAAGTTTTTAACTGAAATTATGCTATTTTAACCTTTTTCCTATTCTATTTAAAAGGTGACTGCATCTTTCTATGTTGAATGAGTAAACCTCAGTGTCTGTGTGTATGTGTTTCTTTTTTCCCTTTTTCCCCCCATTCTGTGATTTCTGCCTCCTGTCTAAGATTGATTTATAACAATGGTCTTCTTCCAGAACGACTCTAAATTAATTTCTGTTCCCTTGGAGATTTTAAAACTTATTCCTACTACAGGTAGTTGATCAGCTTTACTTCAAGAAAACGCTAAAAAGGATTCTTGAATATAATGAAAAGACTATAATGGTTCAGGAAAGATAGGGAAAGAAGAAAAATTGTCTTCCTCTTAATAGTTAGTAAAGGTTGCTARTTACCCATTTTGCATGAGAATTATAACTCAAAAATAGTTGTTCCATTTACCCATTTTGCATGAGAATTATAACTCAAAAATAGTTGTTCCCCGGCTAGAAAACATTGTGCGWATAGTAATGGTGCTAATATTTTGAACTTGTTTCAGTTTAGTTAGTTTATATTTCTTACAACTACCATTTGAGTTGTTAGGCAACAATGTTGAGTCCTATCGTGATTACGGTGAACTCTTATATCATGCCTTCTTGTACCTCTTTCTAGACCTTACTAGTAAAAGTCTCTGGATTAGGTTACACATAAGGACTTTGTTGCAAATTTAATACTAGAGCAGGAATTTTTAAAACAGAAAGAAGTCCAGGAAAATGTTAGCTTTTCAATATATAGCTATAGACACACCTAGATAAATAAGGCCAGAACTAATTGCACATGTGGATGTAATAGAAGTTATGGAACTTCTTTTACACAATATAAGAACTCAAGTACTTACTTCATTGAAATCATCTTCATTTGACCCCCCAGTTGATTTGGAATCTTTTCACTGATTGATCCAATCGGTAATGAATGAGAATACACGATATCTGARGGAGAACAGCCAAAAATGGCAAGCCGACATGAAATTTTAGTTCTGTTTAGGAAGCTTGATGTGTAAGTATAACTCAAACGTATCTCTATATGGACCTTCCATTTTGGATGCCAAAAATCAAGGCAGAATAAAATYAATAGCATATATTTTCACTTCATTGCATAAAGACACACCTCTGAATATAGGAATTTAGGTTGGCATCATGAACTGATGTCCTTGAGAACAGTAAGTCCTGGAAATATATTTTGTCATCAACATATTATTGAAATGTAGGATGCGATGTGCACAATGGTTGTTACAAAAATAGAGAATGGATTAAAGTTATTAATTTGGGGTTGGACTGCCCCTCAATTATACTAGACTCATCCTCATTACAGAATATTATACACTTTTGGTTAGAAGAGCGAGAATTTTAGAAATCAAACCTGCCAACAAAGTTTGAAAACTAAATTAACATATTCAGTCTTTCTGCATTTCAGTGCCCCCTTCCCCTTTTTGTTTTTGCTTCCTTTCGGGACAAAGTGTGACATACTATTCACTATGCGTAGCACAACTTGTTTGATAAATGTCTAGAACTGGTAATCTGCAATTCTCAATCTTCTTAATTGTGAATGTAATACTTATGACTTGGGAAAATAATAATGTAGTATTGTGTATTGCTGAATCTGATGGTAAATGTCTCAGGCAATAGGCGWTTCTCACGATGGAAAGGCTCAGTAGTTGATTCAGTGGTTGGAGTTTTGCTGACACAAAATGTATCTGACCATCTATCAAGGTACACTTTAAACTTCTTAATGAATTGTAATATCGCATATCATAATTCCAGTGCACTAGTTCTGATAGTGTGGTTTCCAGCAATGCTTTCATGAAATTAGCGGCAAAATTTCCAATTCAATCCGAGGATGACATCCACGATGGAGATGAAGGTATTGGATTCAGCCAAGAATCAGTTGGGAGTAATATTCAAACAGAGGGACCAATAACTGTTGCAGATAGTTGGCAATCACGTGCCTTACAAATTCAGCAGAGTACAAATTATCAGTTTACAGAACTGGAGAATGCAATGCCTAGAACAGGAGATGTGGTGCTGGGTTTTGAAGGGGAAACGCTGGATTTTGATGCCTTGAAAAATTGTAGATTATTTGGGAGTGATATTGAAACAGAGGCACCAATAACTGTTGAAGATAGTAGGCAACTGTYTGCCTCCCAAATTCAGCAGAATACAAATCAGTCTACAGAAGAAGAGGAGAACACAATCCTTACAACAGGAGATATGGTGCCAAGTTTTGAGGCAACATTTGATTGTGATGCTTTGAGTAAGTGCAAAGTCTCCTCAGGTTGTACCTTAAAGGAAGAGGTGGTCAATAAAAAATTAAAACACGGTTCCAACAACGATAAGAATGGTGGTAAGAGTAATGGAAAGAAAAGAATCCTGTCCAAGTCTGGAACAGTTACTAYAAGAAAAAAAGGTGAACCTAAACAGGAAATCCCAATCAATTGGGAGGACTTGAGGAAAGAGTATGCTACTATGTCAACAGACACTACGGGTGATACAGACGATTCTGTTGATTGGGAAGCAGTTAGACGTGCAAGTGTTGAAGAGATTGCAGAAGCAATCAAGGAGCGGGGAATGTTCAATGTCCTTGCAAACAAAATCAAGGTATAGAGGCATTTATGTAGAAGGTTTTTCATTAAGTACAACTGGAAATCTACTTATTTATTTAGTAAAAAGGCCATTATGTGTATATAATCTTCTAGTTCAGCTAACAGGGTTCAAACTTTTGCAGGACTTCCTTGATCGGATGGTTAGAGATCACAGTAGCATTGATCTTGAATGGCTACGGAATGTTCCGCCTGAAAAAGCAAAGTAAGCATGGATTTAATGGTCCATATTGTACTATTTTCTATGAAGTAACATCTATTGACTAGGTAGCATTACTGAAAGTCATAAAAGTTAAATTGAATTCATTTCACTGGCAAAAACTAATTTATTTCATCTGTATATTGTAGGGAGTTCTTGTTGAGTATTGATCGCATTGGGTTGAAGAGTGTGGAGTGTATTAGACTTTTGGCACTTCATCATCATGCTTTCCCAGTAAGATTTTTATTTTGAAGTATCAAAGATTGTTTTGTTCGAAAAGGGTTTGGCTCCAATCTAMGTATTCTTTTTCTTCCAAAAGGTTGATGTAAATGTTGGCCGAATAGTAGTGCGTTTGGGATGGGTCCCGCTACAACCATTACCTGATGGTGTGCAGCTTCATCTTCTAGAGCAGTAAGTATTATTAAGCACTATTAAAGTTTTTTGTGAGGTTATCTTCATCTTGATGTTGTTCTTCTTTAGGTACCCGGTGATGGATGCTATTCAACAGTTCCTATGGCCACGTCTGGGTGCCCTTGATCAGCAAACACTGTAATTAGCAATCATRTATCTCCCCTTGTTTTGGCTGTTTTCTTATAATGAATTAGTTACTTAAATGCTATTGATTTTTTTGAAGCATTTTCTCATTTTGCTTTTTTAATGTCATTAATTAACACAGGTACGAATTGCATTATCAAATGATAACCTTTGGGAAGGTACGGTATTAGCATCCTAGATATATTTATAAAATACTTTTTAGTTGTCGATTTTCTGCATAATACACCCTTATTGACAAAAATGCTTTGAAAATATTACAGGTATTCTGTACAAAAGTAAAACCCAAATGTCATGTTTGTCCCATGAAAGGAWGCTGCAAGCATTTCTCCAGTGCATTTGCAAGGTTTGCACGTGTTGAATGCTTGACTAGTTGAAGATTGTTCTTTCTTTACTTTCACCAAACAATACTACTAATTGTAGCCATCCTATTTTCCGATAATTGAACTCATACCATAGTAATTCAATCATTTCATAGCTTTGCTAATATGTGAATGGGTTAATAATCAATAATTTTAAATTGATTAGACCTGACACAAGAAGAAAATTTTACTCCAATACAAAGTTTGTTTATTTGTTTCAGTATAATCCTTAAACTATAACGACAATCATCTTCAGATGAATATAGAAGTGGACAATTTGTCTAGGATCAGCTATAAATCCTGAATATTTCTCGAAGGGCAACTCTTGATTAACTGAATTCTGTATACTTCATACCTTATGGTGTAGATAACTCTTACTGATATGATTCACAGTACTTCTTTAAGTACTTAGTAGAAATAAAGAAGAAAAGAAATGAATGCTTACATCGTCCTTTTGCTGGACATCGATGCTATTAGCCTTGTGGTAGTTTATATAAACTATGAACTTGGAAGGTAAGTGTGTGGATGTGGGTGTGCAATATATATACACACACAGACACGCTTACCAGTACATTTGTATGAAGATGAGAGATCAATAACTCTACTCTCATTGTACCAAAGAAAGCTACATAAAATATATCTTTATAAACGTAAATGTTGATACATTGTGATGGTGTAGTGCTAGGCTTCGCCTTCCCGGTCCACAAGAGAAAGGCATAGTCAAGACAAAGGCAGGATGCACAGCTAATCAAGATCCTACCAGCCATGTAGCGCCTTTGAAAGTGTCTCTCCTTGATGATAACTTCTTACAATCAAGACATGGATCTCAGATTTGTGAGCCCATCATTGAAATGCCAGCTTCTCCAGAGCGAGAATCTTGGGAAACCCCAGAAGTAGACATTGAAGACTTAAGCTGGGACCCAGCCTCGAAGTCTGAGGAGAATTCAGGAAAAGAAACTGACGAGCTATTTTGGGACTTAAAAGATGGAAGAGAATTAACTTCTGTGCCAAAGGAGTACACTGAATCAAATGCATTAATTATTCTACCTGCTGAAGCTGCTTCATTTCCTGTCCGTAAATTAAAGAGTTTGGGCCGGTTACATACCGAACATGAAGTGTAAGTGAGAATTTGTCCACTATTCTTAGCACTTACGAATAATTATTTTTTATTTGCTTTAAAGCCCTCTTTCCTCCCTGCAATGACAAAAGGAGAAGAATTCCATTTTTATGAATCCTCTCCTGACTCGAAGTCGTAGTGTGATATGTATAGCGCATGTCCATTAGCAATGTAAGAAGTAAGAAATGTTAGTTTCGTGTTTGTAGACCACACATGTTATGAATTTCTTTTAATATGGGAGTATATACTCTCTAATTTCTAGGTTTTCATTTCACAGTCCTCAACAGGTCATGAATACTGATCTTTCCTTGTTTTGTTGCAGATATGAGCTACCAGATCATCATGAAATTGTAGCATGGGTTAGTTTTATCAGTCATTGATTGCACAGGAATAGAAAGTAGACATGTATTTTATATATTGACTGAAAAGGGAGTCATGGTTGGAAGTACTTATTATGAAAATTTATTTGTTCAAGAGTCAATTTGATTCATTCTTTCTGTCYTTGTCTCAGTTAAGAAAACGAGAACGTAATGATCCCAGCCATTACCTTTTGGCAATATGGATAACAGGTATGTTGTACATTCTTGCAATATGTGTAACAAGTATCGAATCTGGTTTTCTAACTAGAATTAATTATGTAGATGTATAACAACATCGCTCCCCCTGCATTTTATGTCTAAAGAGATGGGTATAAGGTTTTTCAACCTATCCATAAGAACCTCGAAAGATATTTTCTGACTCTTAGTGGTTTGGATGTGGAAACGTCTCCCTTGCTTACATATATCTCAATACAACATGCGTTCTTTATTCCAAGTTTCTTTTGACTTCTATTATCAGATAAAACAAGTAATGCTGATGAAGAAAATGATCAGACAATCTCTGGAACAATTCTGGTAAGAAAAATCACGTTGCGTAAATATTATTCTTTTCAATTTAATTTTTACTCCTGTATGATAAATGASCAGATACCATGCCGAACAGCAACCAATGGACGTTTTGGACTTAATGGAACATATTTTCATGTTAATGAGGTAAAATTCATACTAAAGATTATTATTTGATTTGCATGCTTACTATTTCTACCCCTAGAATTAGCTTACAGCTCAAACTCATATTTATATGCAGGTATTTGCTGACCACGAAACTAGTGTAAACCCAATCCGTGTTCCCAGAGAACTTTTGTGGGATTTACCAAAGCGWCGTGTATATTGTGCAGCCTCTGGAAGATCAATATTTACCAGTGAGCAGTCCATGCATTTTTCAATTAAATGAAATACTCTGCTTTGTCTACTTAAAAGCTAACTTGAGGAATTTTCACAATTCTGCAAACCAGACATGTCGCTCCTGGAAATTAGGAACTGCTTTTGGGATGGTATGAAATTTCTATTTCTGTGTGTTTTCTTTGGAGAATTCATCTGATTACCTCTCTACTTGTTCACCATAACATTGGTTGTATTCTTATTTGGTAGGTTTCATTTGTGTGAGAGGTTTCGATAGAAAAACAAGGGAACCACGGGATCTTAACACAAGATTTCACATGCCTAAAACTACAACTGGGAAGCCAAAAAATGAGAAAGCTGGTAAGGCAAAGTCTACCAAGGGTACAAAGAAAGGTAATCCTGAACAACGATTCCCTCAATTGTAGATGTAGTAGAACGGAAGAACCATATGAGTCCATTTTTGTTACTGCTGTATAGATCTCATGGTAAGATGAGCACTGCATTTACTTTATTCAAATGTTTCTGTTAATCATTGATTGTTATAAAGTAAGTAAATGTGAAAACTTTTTGGTTTCTATTAAATTTATGTGTTCTTTGATGGAGGAGTCTGCTCCCTCCCATGCCCAAAACGTACGTYCTCATTATCATTATTCCATTAGCCCACCTTTTGACAATATTGGACCCCTCATCCCGGATCCCTCAATTGGTGGCTCATCCACAGACCACGCGATTCTTGGGCAATTTTAGACTACAATGTGCTTAAAATTGAGCAGAAAACAGGTACTCAGTTGAAATTCCACAAGTTCTAAACTTGATCTAGCTATGAATTCTTCTGTTTTACTTTTCTACTCCAAATAACGACTTACAGAAGATTTACCCAAGCTAAGATGTTTTTTCTTCTCACCTTAACCTGCGTTTGGAGGCAATTACGGTTGATCGGTTTCTTGAACCCCGTGTCAATGGCTCAAGAACAGAGTCCCGAAACCTGCAGGGCAAAACTTGAGTCCTCCCACGTTTCGATCGCACCACCGGTTCCATATCTGCGTACAAATCCACCGTCGTCCAAGGATGGTGTTTCCGTTTAATCTCTGGCCTTGTATTTGCAGTGGACACATCAAAATCCTCGAGGACTTGCTTTTCCTCCGTTTTGAACTCCCCAAAGATCATCTTTGCAGCTTCAATGAGCAAACCCATACAGTCTTCTCCTCGATTAATCATTTTATCTCCCTCATTCTCATCCTCGTGGACGACTTCATTGTTTGTGTCACAAGACCCATCCTTAATCTCCTCAGCAACTTCAATTTTTTCTTGCTCACACACTTCACCAGCAACGACGGCTGGAGATTGTGGCGGGTCCTCCGTCTGCAGTGATGGGACAGCTGAATCATCAACCTTGAGGTCGGGAATAAAGGATTTATCTTCATTTCTTGCATTAATTYAGGAGGTTGAAGATAGCTGATTTAGGGTGATGGGCTGTTGTGGAACGGTTAGAATTATGTGCAGAATCTTCTGCAGACACAGTTGAGCTTTGGAACGTCCGCAACCTGCAGACCTTTTGGCGCTGTATGAAGAATTCTGTACTGGATCAGAACTGTTGATTGAGAATTGATATGGAGCCATCTGAGAAAAATCTTTTAATCAGAAAAAAGAGTGAAGAACTTATACTACTAGGAAAAGAGAGCAGAGCATAACTGGAAGCAGAGAGCGAAGGGGAGGGAGAAGTTAGATAGACAAGAAATGCAGAGAGCAGATTGTCGTGGTCATCCTTTTGGTATAGTAGTACTGCAAGAAATTATTTATGTCCATAAATTGCATTCGAAACTTAAATTTATATCATAATTGTAATATGGCAAACATTGTTCTACAAATTATTTTGCATCCCCTAGAACAAGGGTTAAAACTTGAAATCCACATCGAGGTCTCCGGTTCGACAGGGTTTGACTCAAATTTTCCTTCCYTAAAAGTTAAATTTTACGAACATCCGATTGAGTAGTTCGAATTAGTTTCGTAAGAATATCATGCATCTAATAAATTAAAAAAGGTAATTTGTAATTATAAAAGTCAATATTAATTACAAAGTTTAAAAACATAAATTGACAATCATAGTGACTATCTATATTCCAAAATAGAATAAAAATATTACGTGATTAATGCAACAATTGAGGTATAAACAAGAACTTGAAGTGTAAATTATTATTGGACTAATTTGACATTTTAGATTTTAATAGATCATGGCTATATACTTTTTTATATGATATATTAATTAAAGTATGATAAAGATATAGAGTTAAGAATTATATATATATAAAAGTTATGTACTGATTAATATAATAAAAAATATTGAGTAGAACTGCGCTAGAAGATTTGGCCCTAAAAGTTGATTTGCTCTTTATCATCTTTATATTTTTCTTTTCTTTTATTAATTATTTTCTCTTTCGAGATGGCCTTTTCCCTTTTTGTATTTGAAGGATGATCTTTTACATCTGATGTGGCTTCCATTTGCCAGGTCATTCTGTAGAAGACACTTGTAATCGGATAATTTGTGATCCTTTTCTAATTTTTTGAGGATTAATAAAATGTGACTTCTTGGGACCAAAGRCGGCCCACAGAGAAATCTTTTCCATTTTGATCCAATACAATTTTGTATTGTCAAATCCACAGCATGACAAATAGTTACTCGACAAGTGTTTATTATTATTTTTTCTGCAAAACTATTTTTGTTTGATGGGATATCTTGGTGGATCTGGTCTATGAGGASTAGAAACTTTAAACATATCATACTCCATTTATTTTTGAAATAATTCTCTATTTGAGTAAGAGTATGCACACTGATTCTTATAAAATTTTAAATAAAATAATAATTATAAGCTTGATCAAATTGTGTTTCAAATACATTTAAAACAATGTCCTCAAGTTGAYTAAGTATGAGATAGAATAACCATTGAGGATTAATAGGAAAAAAAAAWTWA
>MEJB01000004.1:3579229-3590754 GCA_001752375.1 Rhazya stricta | reverse complement strand
ACGGCAGCACCTGAGTTCTCCCTCGATTCGACTTCACTACCGGCGACGTTGACACTTCCTGAGCCACCACCAGCACCACCTTCTCGACCACCCCCTCCTCCTCCATCTCCTCCCCTCTCTTCCACTTCACACGTCGCCGTTTTCTCTCCTCTACTTTACTGGGTTCACTCGGTTTACTTGCGTGCTCGTCCATTGCGCGTTCAACCGCATCAAGAAGCGCTCGGAACCGAATCCCGCTTCTATTTTCACCCTCTTCTTTGATCACTGTTCTTTCTTTACGCTCAGCAGCCCTTTCAAGATCATTACACAAAGCACCATTGTGCTTCATTTCAGTCTCAAAGATTTCGTTTTCAAGTATAGAAATATTTTTCTCCTTGGGACACAGAGGATTGCATCCTTGAACTTTCTCGGCATCATGCAGCGCCGGAGGAGGATCTTGATGGGTTTCGGGAGGAGGAGGAAGGTTCAAGTCAAGAAAATAGTAACCCGTTGAATTTGGAGCATAAGCGTAGTCTGAGACGACGTTAGATACCGACAAAGTAGTCGATGAAGACGACGCAATTGCAGAAGATTCTTTCTTTTCAGAAGAATAAACATGAACTGGACGAACCTGATCAGGAGAAGTAGCAGAGACGGTATTGAGGAGGATGTTCTGAAGAGGTAATTGAACTTTGGGATTTCCGCGAGTGCTACTAGCTTGAGCGGAATGGTTTGCTCGATCGAAGTTGTTGATTGACGCCATTGATGAAGTGGAGAACAGTATGAAATTTCTTGATTTTTTACTTGTTCAAGGGTTAATTGAAATCAAGAGATTGCTTGTTCTGCTGCGGATTTGCGTTCTGCATTGTGACAAAAGGATGGGGAACATCCGATTCTCATGGGCTATGCCGAACCTTAATAAAATTCTTTCTTTTTTATTTAGTTCAACGCTTCTTAAATATACTTTGTTTGCTTTTCTTTTTCCTTTTTCGCTTTCCTGATTTGGTACGATGCGTTAGAGATGGAATTTCAGACCCCAAACAAAAAATAAATAAAAATGATCACTGCTCGATTTCTTGTATCTCTGACATGATAGTTGCGGTGTTTATCATTAAAAATTTTGATTTGCGAGACCATCGATCTGCTTTGCCTTCTAATGCTTTGGTTTAATTGATATACATATCTTATAACTATTATCCAACTTTGCAATTTTCTTATTCAAATAACTTAGAAGAAAATCTTCCCATGATTATTAATAAAAAACAAAACAAAGCTTAGATGGATAACAATATCATTAATTTTGGTTTACTTTTGAAGAAATATAAAATTTTAAGTCGATTTAATTTAATTTAGTATGAATATTTTTTCTCTTTTTTTAGTAGATTTGGTGTGGAGATTTTCAGCGATTTTTCTTGTTCGTTGTGCAACTCCTTATGAGCACTCCTATCAAGTCTATCTTCATCAAATTAAATTAATTTGGAATTGACTCAGGTCATATTAAAAAAAACATTTAGAGAGTCTTGATTTTTATTCAGATGGAGGTTTAACCTAAAATTTTTTAAAATAATATCACAGATACAGATCAATTATGAGACATCGATATAAATTAATAATTTGATTATCGGTCAGACAACATANNNCATATTTATTTTGACAATATTTTTTAAATAAAAATTCCATTTCTTTTTCCTTCTTCTTCCTTCATCCTCCTTCCCCAGCCTAGTCACCCCCCTCTGCCATCTTCGGCAGCCCATCGCAGGCGATCTTCATTTGTAGATCTGCCATCCTCTGTTCTTCTCCTCACTCCAGCCACAATCGCCGCCCTCATCGCTCACATCCTCCGCACCAACCTTTTCCTGCTGTGTTTCACTATTTATACAAGAAAATCATAGACTATTGCATTCTTAGCTCCTCAATGGCCCAGCTCGGAGTATATTAAGTTTGTGGTTGGCACCAACGGCCTCATTACAATAAAACATATTATTAGGGAAGCTTTTAATTTAATTTAAGAATGTTAAGTAGTCTTTTCAAAATATTTAACAATTTTCTTATTATRTTACGATGCATATCGATAAAATTAATTTTTTGATGTTTTTATATAAGCGTTCTCTAAATTAACGACGTTTTTATATAAACGTCCTTAAATTTATACTACTTTTAGATAAGTATCCAAAAATCAGCGACGCTTTTATCTTTATAACCGAATAGACACTCTAAAGCATAGGTTAAATTCATTCAATAATTAAACGCAATTAATATGACATTAAATACTAAAATATTGCAACATTATATACTTGAGATTCAATAATAAATAGGGTTGTTAGTCTATAAATGAAGTGTTCATTTCTGATTTGAGATTCTTTTATTGGGCTTTTGGGTAATGAAATTTTTAATTAATATAGATAAAAAAAGTCACAAAAAAATATTTATATTTAAAAGCGTCTCATTTTTTATATTTCTCGATAAGACGATATTTGTCTTAAAACATGTCGGGAACATAGCGATATTTTTTAATTAATGTCAAAATTTTTTCTAATAAATCAAAGCTTTATTTTTAATATRGATAATTATTCTAATATAACGATGTTTTTAATTAATATAGCAAAAAAAACTTTCAATTTACAACATATATTTAAAAGTATTCCTAGTGATATTTCTAATATAATAAATATTTTTAATTAATATTGATAATTCTATTAATATGACAACAGTTTTAATTAATGTGTAAAAAAAAGTTGCTGGATGAGTTTTTTTTTTTTTTTTAAGTGCCGCTTGGCATATTGAGAAGAGCTGCAAGCTCTCTTTCGATAAAATCAATCACTCACTAAGCTTGATTTGTCCGCTTTTTATTGCTGGACAGATGATGTTCATGCTTGCATTAAGTGCATAATCGTCCACCTTATGCAACCAAAATAGTTTGCCTTGGTAAATCTTGTCCTAATCTGAAGGAATTTCGTGCAGCTTGCATGTTTGATCCCAGGTACATTGGATTTGTGGGGATGAGTCAGGTCTAACTGGGGAAGGAGAAAAAAGAAGAGAGAAGAAGGCAGCGGCGGCGACAGGAGGGCAGAAGGAGGAATAAAAAGGAAAWAGAAAAAGAAAAATAGTAGTTGAATTTGATATAACTAAAAATATTATTAGAATAAATGTTTAGCTTATATTAACTAAATTATTCCTGAAAATGAGCCCCGATTCAAGTTTAGAGGGAGGTTTTTAACATAATGAGAGATATTTGTGTTTTTCTAAATTTAAAAACATGGAATCATGTTTTAAAGACGAGGATAAAAATTAAAAAATTGAAAAAATTGAAAAAATTTAGAAACATCAATCATCCTTTACCTAAATTAAATAGTATACTCTTCATGGATGGAAGACTGTTAGAACCCTGCTATGGACACATTGTGGTTCAGGACAACTCTCCGCCTGACATGAGGGTTTTGATACTCGCTAAAGTGATTCTGTCTGATTTTTGTGCCCCTTCCAGTTTTCTTTAAATGATAATTTCATCACCTGATGTTTCCTTTTGCTGCATCACCTTTGAAATTCATGGTTATCAATCTTAACTTAAAAAGAGTAATTCACTATTAAGAAGGATGTTCCCTTGCAAATCTAAAGATTGAATTAGCAGATCAAGAAAAGTTAAAAATGGGAAGATTTGCAACATGTGAAATTCACAGAATGCAGATTCTTGGAGTCAAACTCAGAGATGCTTATAAATTGAGTTAATCAGGGCCTTTCTCCAGTCCCGATTCTCAGGATCAACTCGGGCTTCAGCGCGAATTTGATCGCTCTAGCATCATAAAAAGGATTTTGACCCACTTGGAATAAAGGGCTTTATTCGATTGATTCGTAATCTTGCATGGGTCTCTTGTTTGAATAGTTTATTCAAAAAGTTTTCTGAGATACTACTTTTGTCCATTTCTTTTTTCTGGCAGAGGTTTTGCATTTTAAAGGTGATATCCTTTGTAGCTTGTCTCTTCGCTTCTACTTCCTAAGACGGTCCCCTAAGTTTATTTAGTCTTCTGCTGGTCCAAATTTGGTTTTCCATACACCACACCAAAACCTTATGTTTCATAGTCATGTCATCTCATGAATCTGTTTTCCACAGAGGTACTGAAGAAAGAACTCTTTGCAGTTTCTAGTTCCGCCCCAAGACATACCACGAGCCGTTTCACCTTTCTCCATCTCCTGCTACATTTACCTCTATCTATAATTTGGCTGCCACGAGCTCGCAATTTGCAACTATTTCATGCAGATATTGTCAGATCAAAATTAGACTAGAGTATGCTCAGAAACATAGACATATTAAATTAGGTTCTTGTAGAGGCAATCAAAGACCTTTGCGATCTCTATTTGCATCAATGTGTAACGTTTGGTGATGAACTTCATATCTTAATGGCAAGACATTAAAACTTGACACAAGGAGTTGCGTCTTGGCAGGTCTGGAGTTATCACCAAATGGTGAGTTTTGCCATGAGTTTCTTTTATTTAGTGTCTTGTATGTGAAATTGTTAAAAATGGCAGCACTGGAACAGCTTGAAAAAAGCCAGAAGCTTCTAACATCAAGGTTCGAGAAATAGCAAGAATAGGAGATATTTCCTAGAAGCTGCAAAAATGATAAATTTTATTGTAATGTCGGCGATATCACCGACCTGTAAGCCTATGAATGGAGCAAAGATGATCKGTTCTTGGAAGTAAGAATTGAGCTTCTTGATTTTCTGAGTAGCTATAACACAGACAGGATGATGTAGTCATCTGCTGTAGAGAACTGAAGGAAAAAGAGATATATGTAAATGAGCTTTGATCTGAAGACAATTAATGTGATGGTTTATCCAATAGGATTACTTACATAATTCACGGATTTGGACCTACATAAATGACAATTCTGGTCATAGCCTTTATTGCTTTACTGAGTAATGACCATMGCAATAGATATCAAAGTTCAGTCTCACAAAAGAAGTAAAGAAGATTCTGATCTGCAATGCAGCTAACCTGCTTCCATGCTGGTTAGACATTCATTAAGTTGACGTGCTATAGAGTGATAGAGAATATAGTGTTGTTTCAACTTTTTAAGTTGTTGGTACAGTGATATAGAGTTCTATCCTGACTTAGGTGAGACTCTATATATCAGCCATTCTGAAGTTTTTCTTTGTAGACATCCCTTGCAGAAGCTTCATGCATTAGGTTTACATYAGTAAGAGAACTCAAACAAGTAGTGAAGCCACAAGTTTGAAAAGAAACTGCAGGAATATAGCAAATTAAATACATGAAGGRAGACACAAATTTGCACCGTAGGTTGCTTGTTAATTTTCCTTATTAGATTGTGCATGCTTAAATTGATAAAATAATAAGAGAGATAGAAAAGATTAGAATTTTATTCAGGTAAAAATATAATGAACTAATACATKGTATCAATATAAGAGATCTATTATAGACTACTTAAGCTATTAAAAAATTAACAAAAACAATCCTAAATTAACTCTATAAATCAAATTCTGATATTATTAAAATTRGACAATGCTAGTTTAACTATATATACTAAATTCTAATATTACTAAACTTCTAATATAGTAATATCTTTAATATGCRCTCTCAAACCACGATGTTGCAGCGACAACCATCGAGAGTTTGCCAACTAGAAAATGAAAATGAGGAGTGGAATGAGACTTAGTGAAGAAATTTGCAATCTGAGAAGAAGATGGGAGAAATGGCAAAGTGATAGTGCCATGCTTGAAATGATGACGCGTAGGATAACAATCAATCTCAATGTATTTGTTTCTTTCATGAAAAACCAWGTTGTGAGCAATRTGAAAAGAACTCTTGTTGTCACAATACATAGGAGTTGGACGAGAAAGATGCACTCCCATATCTGCAAGTAATCAATGTAACCAAACAATCTCCTTAGTAGTAGATGCTATAGCACGATATTCTACTTCAGTTGAAGATTGGGAAACAATAGATTGTTTCTTGCTTTTCCAAGATATAAGAGAATCACCCAAAAGATATAGAAATCAGTAACAGACTTGCGCTTTATGGGATCAGTCCCATGATCAGCATCAGAGTAAGCACGCAATTCAAAGAAAGATGTGGATGGAAGTAGAAGACTCTGATATATTGTACCCCGAAGATATCTCAAGATACGAACAATAGCTGCTCAATGAACTGTAGTGGGAGAAGCAACAAACTGGCTAACAACGTGAARAACATATGCAATATTTGGACGAGTAATAGTAAGATAGACCAAACTTCCAACAATAGTACAATATAAAGTAGATCTGGCAGTCATGGACCATCAGAAGAAGAAAAATTTGCATTAACCTCAATGGGAGTATCAACAGTTTTATTATCAGTAAGTCTAGCCTGCTCTAGAATGTCTGTAATATATTTTGATTGAGAAAGAAGATAACCTTTATGTGAGTAGGCAACCTCAACGCCCAAAAAATGTCATAAAGAATCCAAATCCTTTATGTCAAACTGTTTGGCTAACTCAGCCTTTAGAATTGAAATACCAGGAACATCATCAGCAGTTATAATCATATCATCAACATATAAAGAAAGAGGGATACGATCTGCATCAATGCATTTAACAAATAGTGCAGAATCATGATTTCTAYGAGTAAATCCAAGAGAACATATCARWYTAGAAAATTTCTCAAACTAAGCATGAGGTGCCTGTTTGAGATCATATAATGCCTTCTTGAGCTTACAAACATACCCAGAGTAATATGTAACACCTGGAGGGAGTTCCATATAGAATTCTTCTTGAAGKTCCCCATTCAAAAAGGCATCTTTAACATCAAGTTGAGAGATATGCCACTGTCTAACTSAGACAATTGCAATAAGAGTACAAGCAATAGCCATTTTTGCAACCGGAGCAAAAGTCTCTTCATAATCCATACCAGACTCTTGAGAATACCGCTTTGCAACCAATCTAGCCTTGTATCGCTCAATGGACCCATCAGAATTACTTTTGATTTTATATACGTAACAACAACCAACAACACTCTTACCAGGGAATAGAGGAACCAAATCCCAAGTACATGTCTTACGCAAAGCAGAAAGCTCCTCATCCATAGCTTACTGCCAAAGTGGATCAAGAACTGCCCTTCTTTATAGGAAAGTAAGGCTCCAAAAGAGGACCATGAAACAATAGCTAAGAAAAGAAGTAAAAGATGAAGAGACTAATAAGAATAAACAAAATCTGGTAATTTGGTGGAACTTATGAGGTGTGTGTGGATGACGTAGAGGTGCATCCACAGTCTCAAGGTGGGAGCTTTGAGAAAGGACAAACAGGAGAAGCCAGAGCCTCAAGTAACTCAGAGCACTTGCAGAAGTAGTATAGATGAACTCGTCAAGTATAATGATGAAGTAATGGAAAGAAAACACACCAAAGAGAACCATCTAAAGTTTAGTTAACCCGAGACTCCAAAATACTAAAATCCTCATTAAAATGGGATCAAATATGAATAAGAATCAGACCTAATCAAGTTATGATAGTAGTAGAGGGTATAGAAAATAAGGTATATGTTCAAGAAAAATAAACATGGACTAACTGAATCAAAACAACTATACCCCTTTTGACCTGCACCATAACCAAGAAAGACACAAGATGCAGATCCGGAGGATAATTTGCTATGTTCCACATGAGGAAGAAGAACAAAACAAGTGCACCGAAAAACTTAAAAGGAAGAATAATCTGAAGCATACCTATACAATTTTGTAAAAGGAGAAAGACCAGATATATGAGAGGATGGTATTGTATTAATCAAAGTTATCTCAGTAAGAACTACCTCACCCCAAAARACACTAGGAACAAAGACAGATAATAAGATAGACCTTGCAGTTTCTAGAATATGTCTATGTTTTCTTTCAGCAATAAAACCATTTTGTTCAGGAGTATTAGTACATGAAGTTTGGTGGAGAGTTCCATTTTGTGCAAGCAATTCACAATTGAGGAAGTCTTAGTAAAAGTTGATAAGTTCATCTTTTCGGTTGATTTTATTGTACTTGACTATAAGGAGGATAAGGAAGTTTCCGTTATTCTTGGGAGACCATTTTTAGTAACCTGGAGAGCCTTGCTCGATGTACAAAAAGAAGAGTTGACCATGAGAGTACATGATGAAGAGGTGACATTTAACGTGCTCAATGCTATGAAGTTCCGCAATGTGGTTGAAGAGTGCTATTCCATTATGTGGTTGATTATTTAGTGGCTGAAAGTTTCCAGCAATGTTGCAGCATTAATTCTGTAGCAAMGAGCAAAATTGCAGATTTGAAATGGCATGATTTTCTTGAGTTTAATGATGAAGATGTACAAGTAGCCAGCATGATGAAAGCCAAGAGATCTCATTTCAAGCAAAGGAAATAGTTTGAATCACTTGGGTTATTAGAGAGAGTCTATAAACCTCCTTGGCCCTTCCATTGAAGAAGAAGAAAGGGAGCAGAAGGTACAAAACCTCAAAGCAAAAAAAAAATAAATAATAAAGGAACCCCATGCAGAGGATGACAATGAGGAAAACTCATTAGACGAGTATAGTTTCAAATTTTAAATTATTATTACTTTTTGAAATATTTAATTTATTTTTTGTGGATTGATATTTTGCTTTAGGGATGCATGCCTTAGCTTGGAGTTGCCGAACAGTTTTTTTATTTTTAATGCTTTGGTTAATGGGTAGTTCAATCTAACTTTTGGGATTGTTTTGCTTAAACTGTTTTGGACAACAATCATTAGATTGAATTATAGTTTTGTTATTGAATTAGCTTATCTATTTTGGGATGTTCCCTTATATCATTTTGCTTTTCTTGCCCACAATATTGTTAGTTGGTTTGGCRTGTGGTCAGTTTCACTGGRATATTTTGAGGGCATGTATTTGATTAGATGTTGTTTTGTGCAATGCTGCAGCCCACCCGCAACATTGGTTTTGTTTTGTGCAATGCTGCAACCTGCCCACAACATTAATTGTATTTTGTACAATGCTGTGACTTGCTTGCAGCATTGATCTTGTTTTGTGCAATGCTGTGACATGCCCTGCAGCATTGATTGTATATATTATTTCCCCTCTTTTGTTGTTTAATGTTGTACTCGGATGCCATACATGTGTTTAGGAAATTCTCCTAAACAGTTGAACTTGGTTCATTATCAGAACCTCTTTCACAATTTTGAGGATATATTTCACATTAATTTCCTCAAATCAAATGTTGATTAAGTATGAGTATTCCTTCAAGATTTCAAGTGCTATGTATTGTCATCCCTTAATTGTTGTTAATAAATACTTGTGCATTCCACTCTTTTAAGGACATATATGTGATTTCAATTGCATTTATAAACTACTTTGAAACTAGATTGCGAATTCCCTTATTAGCGTTAGAAATGGGCAAAAATTTTTTGGAAATAAAATTTCGAACAGGTTTGGGGGTATCCTTTGTTATGACCTGTTAAATTACCGTTGCACTACAATAACTACTTCAATGCCTTAATTGCCTAGTAACCAAAGTTATGCATGTTACCCATGTGTAATTTTACGTCAAAAAGCGATATTAGGTACGAATATGCATAGCAACTCTTGTTTTTGTGACTTGGACCTAGTAATTGGGAACCTTCATCATAAATGTCAATTTTCGCATCAAACAGTTCTTGTGACATTATAGGGCAAAGATTGTAAAAAAAAAATAAAAAATAAAAAATAAAAAAAGAAAAACAAACACCAGCCGGCTTACTAAGGCTGCACCAAAACTTTTAACCCCTGTTACCATCCTGATTTCCACATATTCATTTTTATTCTAATTTGGGGAATTCAATATTTGTGTGGAAGAGATGTTTGTTAGATATATGTTGAAATCACATTAGTCTTTTGTATCGAGTTAGGATAACTTGTATTCTTGACATAGTTGGTCATGATTCATTACCATACACTTGCTTAAGGTGACCCAGATACTTATTCATGAATGAGGAATCTAATGTTGACCTTTCTTAAGCATTATTCAGTGTAGATGATTCTATGCTTCCTTTTTCTTTCATTATTGCTCAAGGACTAGCAATACTTAGGTTTGGAGGTGTTGACGTGAGTGGGAAATCATTGATTGCACTAGAGATTTTGTACATATTTTCACCCTTTTTAGTATGATYAAATGTGATTTCATACTATTTTGTCTCGAATATTGCTTATAATCGACCAAGTGACTTTAATTGTACAAGAGTGTGAAATTATAGAATTCATGTCCAATTTACTAAGATAAAATACTCTATTTTATAGGGAAAATGATTCTATAAGCAAAACAGAAGGTCACTTGATGAACAAGTGAAGATTTATTCAATGCTACGACAAAATGCTGTGTAGCATTGAATATTAAGAGTAAAAAGAAATATTTATTCAAAGAAAGAAAATCAATAAAGAAACGAAAAATTATCATTGAAAAAAGGAGAAAGTCAAATCTGAAATTCAAAAAGTAAAAAGGTAAAAAGCAAAAGGTGAAAAAGTAAAAAGGTATTTACGATAATTTTTTGCCAAGCTTCCAAGAGAAGCTTCGTGGGACAAAGGGCGTGAGTTGAAAACAACCAAGGCATTTGGATTAAGTATTCTGAAATTGAAAAATCAGGTGCAAAAACACAGGAGAGAGAAACGAGGAGAGAGAAATGGAGCAAAAGAGGAAAGTTTGAAAGAAGAAGAAGARTTTAAGGAAGCTTTCACCAGTTGACTTCATCAACTTCTTTGGGCTTTGTTTTTCCTTCTCTTAGTGATTATTTCAAGATGCATTTCAATATATTAATCTTTCACATCTTGTATTTCATTTCATCCAAGMACATGAACTAACTTATTAGACATTAGAATTTTGATGAACCTATGTATTTAATGTCTATTTGAATGATTTGAATAAGGTTTGCTCTTTATAAATGCTTTACTTAAGATTATTTGTTGTTTACATTCACTATTTGATTGGCCATGAATAGTATTTGTATGAGTCTCTTGAACTCTGAAAGGTAGTAAAAGAAGTGAAAAACTTGAGTAGATTTGGGTTTGGTTATCTTGCTATAAGGTTAATATCTTAAGGGATACCATTAAAAATATTGGAGTAACTCCGACAGGTAGAACAACTTAGGTGAAATAGGAACAAGGGACCAACAAACTGAAAAGCGTGAGGTCATTTCTGTCTCGATTTGCATTTTTTACTATTGCTAAACCTTTGCTGCTCAGAAGTTACTGGCTTTCAGCCTACCTGTAGCCATTGACATAGTAAGCTAAACCTTTTTGCCTGCAGCATTTGCTCCAGAAGTCATTGCCTGGCAACCTTGTCTGCAGCATTGATATTTTAGCTTCTTGGACATTAGTATATAGGAGATTTTATTTTCTAACTCACCTTTAAGCCTCTTGATCATATCGTTTATGTGATTAATGTGTTTATTTCTGAATCATTATGATTAAATAAGTTTAGTTATTTTACTTTATTTTCGTGACAACCAACAAACACCAATGTTGTTTTGGTTAGGAATTTAAAAACCATCACTTTTGAACCAACAATCCTTGTGAGACGATACTCTTATTCACTCTATA
>MEJB01000004.1:3501396-3567474 GCA_001752375.1 Rhazya stricta | reverse complement strand
AAAAAAAGCACATTCAATTACAAATATATATTTTATGTTTCTTCTGTTTTGTACCAGAAAGCTCGAGAGATTAGAGGACTCCCATCCTCTTACATGGTGCTTGCCGTGTAAGTTGTCGGAAAACCACAACGAGAGACAAGAAACCCAATATTAGGAGTAAAATGCACTCCTTGTTCTATTCTTCTATACACTGATAACAAGTACGTGGCCTATAACCTAATAACTCGATAAGTTATAGTATAATTTAAAGGGTTTATGGTTCAGTTTTCTAATATTGGAGCATCATATACCATTCTGCTAATGATAAACATTGCAAAGTTTCTCATAGGTTTCATTTTCAGTATCATCAATATCAAGGTAATGCATCATGTCACAGAAACACATATATAAGTGGTTACTTGCACAAAGAAATGGGAAAGCCCCAGATAGACTTAATAAAGAGTGTATTCGCGAGCTATACAAATGAACAAGAAATAGTCAAGGAAAAGTGGTTGAAACAAAAGGAAACTTACAAACCTAAATAAGATTCTTTTGATGAAAACAATGTTAAACTCTCAATTGTCTCCGTCCTTACAATCGTCGCACGATAAAAAAACCAAACATTTGAGAACAAAAACAAATAGATCCCAATTCAAAGAAACCAAACAAAAATGCAAAAAAGATAAATTTCCAATCATGTAATCAATCCAATTTTACCAATGGGGGCGGGGAAGCATCATCAATCATGCCTAAACATTCTTGGCCTCGTCAAATACTTAAAAAAGAACGGTTAGCATATCTAAAAGAGGCAAAAAGAAATTAGAAATAAAAGTTTCCAACAAATATTTTCCCGGACATAAACAGCTTTGTGGTGGTGACCATGGCAATGATCACCAAATATTCACATTTTGGTTGACACCATCGATTAAGTACATTCTATATACCCAACAATCATGGTAATGATCAATAAAAAATATAAAACCAAGAGAAAAGAGGAACTAGGAAATTTCAATTGAAAAATCCTTGATTGAATTTCTCTTTTTTTTTTTTGTTTTTTCCTGAGTAATAACAGAATTATTGGCAACTGGGAATTTTGTGAAAATTTAATTTGATGGACTCCATGGGGTCATGTCCATAGGATAGCTCCCCAACACCCTCAAGAAAGACGTGAACTCCTGAACCTCTGCCAGCGCATTCTGAGCCCTCACATCCGCCATTGACGCTTCAAAATCTACGTAGAACATGTACTCGAAATGCTTCGCCGTTCCCACGTTGGCGTCGTCCACCAATCGAATTGGGCGGTTCCTGTGTGGCCGGGACTCAATCTTTGTCAAGCTTATGTTGCGGAATGCAAACGCCGACAACACCTTGAACAACACGCTCGTCCCCTTATCATGTGCGAACACTATGCTCGTCTTGAATGGTCGATCTGTGCGCGGTATGATTGGTTCCCTTGCTAGCATCACGAATCTCGTTACATTGCTCGAATCGTCTTGGATTCCGTCCGCTAACACTTGCATCCCGTAGAGTTCGGCGGCGCGTGCTGATGCAATCGCCGCAGTGTCGCGTAAGTTGTTGGTTGCTATGAACTCCGCCGCTCCTGCTGTATCGTCTACGGCTTCTCGGGTCACGGTTAAGCCCATTTTTGTGAGTGTATGCTCGCACTGGGCTAAGGCTTGTGGATGACTGATTACGCGAGTTAGGTATTCTTTGCGGACTCCTGGGAGGGCTAATAAACAATGGTGGACTGGAAGCTGGACTTCGCCTACGATGTGGAGGCGGTGGCGGAGGAGGAGGTCGTAGTTGCGGTGGATGGAGCCGCCGAGTGAGTTTTCTACGGGAAGGACTGCGCGGTCTGCGATCCAGAGCTCCACTGCTTGGAATGCCACTTCGAATTGGTCACAAGGGATGGCTTCACAGTTTGGATAAGCTTTTCCGGCGGCGGCTTCACTGAAGGCTCCGGGAACGCCTTGGTAGGCGACGCGGAGCTTCGAACCATGCATCGGAGCCGGGGAGAGATCAGCGATGGTTAGCGGCTTGGGGAGGTTGTCGATGGGGACGAGATCTAGAGTAGTCTTGTGGCCATTCACAGCGGTTATATTTCCACCAGCGCCGCCACTCGTCTCGGTATCCTGCTGCTGAGAAACCACCTTGCTGGCTAGAATGGCGCAGGAACTCTGCCAGTCAGCTCGGCTGGCGCCGACCTGGCCGGTATGGCCGAAGATGGAGGAGTTGGCAATCGGAGCGGAGGAGCCGTTACCATTCACAGTCGGAGGATTGACGTTAACATTCGTGTTAACCGAGTCGAAGCGGTAAACACACTGAATGACGAGTCGACTCGGTTTAAGCCGGTGAGTTAGGATAAAGCRTGGCGGAGGCGGCGAAGTACTTGGCGATGCAGTAGTAGTCCGGAATCCGGATTTGAAAGTTATACCCGATGAAGACGGTAAGGATTGCATGGTTTCCAGTAATGAAAAAATATGTAGCAAGAAAAGGGAGTAAAAATTGAAAAGAAGAAAAGAATTGGATTAGAATTAGAATAATTAATAATACTTCCTTCTTTCTTTTTTTGCTAAAAGAAAAAAAGCTTGTAGTTCTCTTTGGTGAAGGGAACGTCCAAGCTGAAAGAAACGGAGAGAGGAAATGGGGTTTATATATTGATGGGTAGAGAAGACTTGAGAGAGGGATGATGGCTATGTGTGTTGAGATGGTCCGGTCAATCTCACACCTACTCCCCTCCCTCTTTCCTCTCTCTAACACTTTTTCTACTGCTCCCTTTTTCTTCTTGGATTTGCTTTTACATCTACACCTATATGCTTCTTTTGGCCAAGAAATGATCTTTACCATAGCATCATATCGAAAATTCCTTCAAACTTGTGGATTACTTTCAGGGTATCACAATRTTCACCAAACTTTTCAAATACATCTCCAGATGCCAGTTATAACTCCTTTGCAAATGGCTCTATCGAAATTACACGGTATGCTATGTACTCTCTTTCTTTATGATTCAGCATGAACCAACCTTATCAATTATGTTTGTGCTAATTTGTAAATAATGGTGATTAAACTTATTAGTGATATTTGTTGATGTATAAAATGTAATGGTCTTTTTCATAGGAATGCTAACTCCAAATTTGGCAGGTGTATGAGGAAGGTATTTGGTGGCATACATTGTCACCTAGGAAAATGGTACATTATGTTATGGCGTTTTTGCCAAAATAGGTTTGGCTTGAGTCTATATCAACCTGGTAAATTATGACTTGGCTTCTAACCATCATCTCCAATTTTTTAATTAAATATAAATGGAAAGAGTTCAATGCTGTGTAGGATATCCTATGTGCATTGATCATGAATAGTAAATGAATACCTTATTTTCTTAATTAGGTATGATAATTAAATTTTAGATACAAAGGATGTGAACTAACTAAAAGATATTTATTATCATGAAAGGGATATAAAAAAGATAATTTGTTCTTGCTAGCAAGACGAGAGTTGTTTGTGAATGTTGCTAGCTAGAACATGATTAGTCAAATCTTGTATGCATCATGATTAACAAGTTGTTTCATTTTATGTATGTCATATGTACACAAAAACTATTATGTATTATGTAAAAATAAGAAAAATTGCAAGTAATATTGCTTTGAAGAAAGCATATGGTTGTTGGGAGTACTGGCAGGTATACGAATAGGGAATAGTAAAGGACTTGAGGAGGAGAAGAGTCGAAAGGTTCTTTTTATGCTTTCCATTACATTAAAAGCTTCCAGTGTGTGAGAGTGAAGGGTTCCCAAACTTGGCAAATGAAAATGTGTATTCCTTTGTTTCTACATGTATTTTTTGCCCTAAAATTCCTCGCTTTCAGAAAGCATTGAAATGTATTTATGTTCTTCCTCATTTGGGACCTCCAAAAATTCACAACTTTTAGATTTAGCCTGTGAAGCATGGGACAGGATGCCCTTCAAACTCATATATTGTCAATAATATGTATAATGATCGTTCCCTCGGTGTACTTTTTTTATTTTAAAAAAAAAAAAGTTTCTGGATATCTTTTTCTGTTTCTGAATTCAAAGTACGTATGTTACTAGAGCAATAGGCAATGTTTTCAAAACCAGCTCACCAATGGGAACGATTTGGTTGGAAAAGCTGCATTATGTTTGAARCTTCATCGATTACAAGTTTTAAATAATTGAAAAATGTGGATCAAACTCGTACCTTATGCCTTCAATACTGTCCATTGTACCAATTTTTGTCAACTTTTATCCCAATTTGTTTCTAAATATATATAAGGCCCTCTTGTCATTATCTTTCTTCATCCATATTMCTTTTTCAAACTACTCATTCATGTGGAGTTTCAAGAAGAGACATTTTGCTTTTTAGATAAAAGTTTTAAATTAAATATATATTTTTTGGGGTTATACACATGAATAAGATGGATCTAATATTATATTAGATATAGAACATATTTTTTTCTAAATCTAGAAGCAACTAATTTTAGTTTTTTTAAAATAATTTTTTGCTTTAATTATTTAACGTAAAAATCTAAACTTAAATGGTTTTAAAACCTAGAAATACATACCTAGTCGACTACATATTCTCGACAATCAATAACGAATATAGTGATAATTTTATAATTATTTYTGAATAATCGATTAAATATGAATAGTCAATCAAAATTTTATATTGGTAATTATTAGCCTTAAATCTAACAATAAAAAATTGATATCCAAGAAATGCATAACACATAGTTGATTATCATTCTAGTGATAGTCGACTATGTTAAAATTTCTAGTAGTGACCGATTGTAACATTTCTCTTAATTACATAGGCAAAAAAAATATAAAAAGGAATCGTTAACATAAATTCGATTATTGTTGATCCCTAATTGATAGTTTTAAAACTCTAGAAGAGATGTTTCTAATTCTATAATTCACCCATCCAAACTTAAAACTATTAACTATTGGCTTCTATTCATTAATAGTGACTTCATATAGAAGATGATTGAAATGTAAAATACTATTTTTCTAGAAATATATGTTTTTTCATTAAAATCACACAAAAATAATACAAGAAAGAGAGTTTTAGATCAATGAGATCCTCAATAAGCAATGCACAACTTGTTATTGTATTCTTTTTTTTTTTTGAACTGCAAAATTATTTATTATATGGATTAAACCTTGTAAATTAAGAAAAGAAAATGATAATAAATGAGGAAGGAAATAATCTTCGGAGGTTGGTGTGCCTATATCTGAACCACGTGAATGAATCTTCCACCTGATCTACTGRTCCACCTCTTATTGTCGTCCTCCCCCGGTGGCTCGACCTCCTTATACTCGACGATTACCATTACCCGGCCACATTTTTTCCTTCTTAGGCGGGTGTGTTCTAATTAGGAGATCCACCATCATTAAACAGAAACTGCTTAGTTTCCGAAATAATCCTTTTGAAGATTCTGTATGGGACATTAGCAGCATCATCTCTTACTTTTGTATTATTATTCCAAGAAAAAAGCACTCTTTTCGTCCCTGTTTGGACATGTCATTTCGACTTAAAGCGAAATCTTGTCCGAGAATAGCGCCGGTCCTTTTTATTGAAGTTGTCCAAACAAGGTGCATGCGAAACATGATTTCCAGCTAATAAAGAAAAAGAAAAAACATTTCATCCGTGTGATGGATATAATTATTTGTACCATTGTTCCTTAAATTCTTGTAAAAATTATTTTTCAATAAAAGGAAGGGCTGCTGCTATGGTCAAATATTCAACAAGTAGAGTGACTGAAGAGTCAACAACTTTAATCTGCTGCAATGCTTTGACCTCAACTTTTTGGAAGTTTTTCTATTTTTATAATTTGTTCAAGTGCTATTCATGTTCGATCTCTTTTTACCATCACTTTCCTACTCGTATGGACTTGGACCAGTAATGGATTACAAATCCTCTTCTACAGGTCTTCATTCATTAGACGACAAAGGAGCAGTAGGTGTAATTTAGTCGTTGGTTTTTCCTTTTCTTGGCCAAGATCTTTATAGTAACKAAGCAAATTGGTCCAGAGTTTGCATGTTTCACAGAGCAGAAGTAAGCTATTCTTTTCCAAGTCAATTTATTGATCAGGTTAGAGATGGGTACCTTGAGAAAGAGTTTCTTGTTGCACGTGTAAATTTTAGGTAGTAAACAATGGGACAGAGAATGAATGTACCTCTCTTTCAACGAATGCATAGAAACTTGCTTTACCAGTGTGCAATTAAACCCTGTAAGTTACTGCATTTAGGAGCAAAAACATGACTGATCATATCAGACCTCTTTCATATTTTCCAGGCTCTTTTTGCCTTAATTAGACAATGTCATCATTCTTCAGGAGATTTGTCTTAACTAATATTCAAGAGAGACCAAACCAGTATTACATTCAGTCTTGAAAGCTATGCTTGTGAATATCTAACTTGCTTCTAACCAAAATAGTTAAAAAACAGTCCAGTTCCTGTAACTTTGAAGGTACACTCAGATCATGCAGTAATGGACTTGTATCTCATTCAGAAAGCTCAATCTTTTGTATGGGTAGCGGCTGCATGCCTACCCAAAACGCGTCAACTAGATTGCTATTCACACTTCATGACCCGATCAACCCATACAAACACAATCAAAGTTCCTGTGCTTTTCTTGCACCAGAAAAGAAAACGCACACGCGTGGAAATAGCTCATTATCTTGGTCCTCAAATTAGCCCCTTTCGTCCTCACACTCATCAACMTATAGATTCAAGGAGAAATGGGATTTTATAGTTTCATTCTCCAATTATTCTTCAACGCTTCTTCCTATCAATTGTATATATATAAATGCCATATACTCCCCCCAGAGGCCCCATTATCTCTTGGCTTCATACCTGTAATACACGTATTTGGGAAGTGTTTCTATTTGTGATTTTGTTGAAAAGTTGACAACAAAAGGAAGGTAGGTGAAAGAAATTGAAAAACGTTGCSGCTTACCCTTCAACTTTCACATAAATAAACCTCAGAATTCAGACGTTTCTATATAAACTAATCCTTCTAGATACGTATGCTTCTTGGCATGCATGCACCATATATGTACACTACACGTGCACCTTGAAAATCTTCATCAACGGCTGCAACTTTCATCTAATGTCAATTTCTGCTACACAAAGACAGTACACTAATCTGTCGCCTTTTGAGCTGATAMTTTCTAATAAAAGCATGCTATCTATACAAAGAAGGCTTGATATGATGCACCTGTCTACGATCTTAGAGAACCTCAACTAACTATGTTTTGTCAATAATGTCGCTTAGACAAAGTAATATGAATTTTCAAAATTTTTGGCTCGTACAGAGGTGAACAAAGAATTCCCTACTGTAGGAATACCTTTATAAACTCAAGGTCATGTCCGAGTTCGTTGTATAGAATTAGTTTTACCTAGATAATGAGGCGCTACTTATAATTAGCATTGTACGTATATTTACACTATATATAATATATTATAATAATTATCTATATTTAATATTCGTAAAGTACAAATAACTTAGTTATCAAGTTTACTTTCTTGAATATGCAGCTAGAAAGTAACTTAATTTTTTTTTATTTTTTCATGATTAAATATACTTGTTGAGTTAAAAGCATTAAAGTGAGTTCTTAATAATTTCAAGCTTAATGTGTATCTTTTGGAGTAAGTTTGGTGAGATTGGATCTTTGAAGAGATGTAGCTCTTGTAGTGTGTACAAGAATTATTGCCATTAAAGATATTCTCAACTTTAGACCTTTCCACACATTAGTCTTCATGTGCCACTTGTAGATTATACAAGTACCCACACTTACCCCCTCTAAGCATAACAAATTTGTAATGATTTTAATTAAAGAAAAATGCTTCAATGCTATGATGGTATGAGGCCAATAATTCATTTTCTTTTTCTTTTAATACATCGAAAAAGGAAATTTTTAAATTTGTATAATTGATATATTTCATAAAAGACAATTGATAGATTCAACCATTTTACCATTAGGTTGATAGTAACGCTAAAGTGGGAAGAAAGCAATAWMAAATTTTCAAAGGCCTCCACCAAACCCAAATAATCTTGTTTGAGAATACATTTCGTTTGTTTTCTTTGCCCACTAAAGATTAAGGGTTTTAATTGTTAATGCTAATTAATTAAATTGAACTCTAATCAAGACACCAATATCTTGCACTTGATGATGATGCTTTCTTCATTTTGGGTAGGTGAAATGACGGTTGATGACGCCAAARAGCCGTCATCATAAGTATATCATACTTAATATCTCAACTCATTGAAAAAGAAAAAGGAAAAAAATTATACTAATGGAGATACTTAAGGTTGCTTTGATAATTGATTTAAGTGACTATTCTGATATCTGGAAAAGGAAACTCTATTTCTATTTTGTTAAAATAATAAGAAAAGAAAAGAAAAAAGATATAAAATAAGATATATTTGAGTTCTCAAATCATTTTAATTATGAGATTCTTTTACCTCTTGAATATTATAAGGTATACAAATATCGTTACATCCTTATATCATACAATTAAATCAGACAAATATGRACAATGTTTGGAAGTATTGAAACTATTTTATCCAAAAAGAAAGAAAAAGGAAATTGTAAAGAGTTGGACTATTAAGAGGCAGCATACTGGTGGCTTCGTACATGGCACTTCTCGAGACAGTTGGTCAAGTTGATGGGCTTTCTTTGTCTTGTTTTCAAAGGTTGGACTATTTAAAATTTTGTCACCTGGATTCTGTATATCTGGCCCAATTTTAAAAGTTTACAGTGCAATCCATATAATAAAATTTTAAGTATGAAAAAAATTGTAAGAGATTCATGTGTTCTTTTATTCCTTAGGGATTCTGAGAATATTTAGTATTGAATTTTTTTTTAGTATACTATTCTAAGATAGTATTTGAAACGTCTTCTAAATGTATACTAAATTCAAACGTTTAGTTTCTTTTTCACCAACCAAAGAATCCAATCGAAGCAAACTTTGAAGAGAGTCAAATGAACTGGTTCATTTCTAGAAAAAAGAACAAGAAAAAGAAAACCTAATTATTAATAACTCGAGGCCCTAAATGTCAAAAGAGTTGTGGCTGCTTTTCTAAGAGTCGAGATACACCGAGAAGAAAGACAATTTGACGGTGAAAAGCAACCCCACCACAACTTCTGCGATCGTCTTCAAGGCCATTTCACAAGAGCATTTCCTTTACCTTTTCTTTCCCTTCATGGCGCCAGAGTCAACCTAATCAAGAAAATTTTGTCAAGCTTGTACTCAATTACATCTAAATGATCTCATTAATCCAGATAAAGTATAAATAATAAACAAGTAAACCAAAAAAATAGCCCTGCACGTACCATGACCTTGCAGGGCATTGCATCTTAATCTGCATCAGCTTATAATTTACTTGATTAAACTACTTAATGAAGGCAATTGAGYTACATACAAACTGCATAATAACTATGACAAAGTGACTTCTSATTCCTTGCGACCGTGCAAGTGAAAAAAGTCCATCAGGACATCTCAAAATTACATACAGGTTTACAGTTTATAAATTACAACAGAGATTCCTCCATATCCTCCAATGTACACAAATACTCATTCTCTACAAAAGGRAAACAGTCCCAAAATGTCCCAGAAGCGTGTAACTAAAAACTGTTCAATATATCACCATGTGAAGTACCCCAGAAGTTTTGTTCAGTAACTCCGATGCTGCAATTGAGCTCGGAGAGATGGCTGCAAATGGTGCAGACAAGCTACTGAAGTAGTAGTACCTTCCTTTAGAGTCCAACCCACTTTACCCATCTGAACATTCTACCCACTCTGAACGGTAAACCGTAGTCTTTAGCTACAGCAGGCTCTCTTCTTGCAGCCTCAGATTCAGACCAGACGTACACCCCTCGTTCCTGCTTGCTGCCAGGTACAGTGTTATCCAAAATTACGGCCACTAAGAACGCAATCACCATGTGAAGTGAAAGCAGTGTATTCAAAACATAGTTTAGCTGCAAAACCAAAGATATCTTCAGAATTAAGMACCTAATAAAAGAACATGTAGAAATTGAGAAGAAAATATAGCAGAACATTTGGAAATTCCTAGAGCATGGACATGGACTTACCCCTCCATATTTGGTATGAATAGGACCATGGGAAGCCACAATGTAGGGTTGAAAATAACTTGGAACAGCCAAGTTGCTATTGGGAATGATGCCATACTGCTGAAAGTAGGCTGGAATAGAGAGGGAGAAAAACAAAGACAACCCAACAATGATTATGTTCCTCGAGCTTCCTGCCTCACTATAACGCAAATTTGACAAACCCAATGCAGTAAGCATCGCCCACATGAAACACAAGAGAGCTGCAACCATGACATCAGGAATTGATGCAATAAATCCACCTACTTTACCTGTCATCATGTGAAAAGCAGTGTTTAATGTAATAGAAACTGAAAACATCTAGAAACTTAACTTAGCATTGCAATCTCTCTTGAACTCCCTTGTGCAAGAGCAGCAGGAGTATGCATTTGAAGCAATAAAACCTTGTTACTTGTTCCCTCCAGATATCCAGAAATTAAACCACTCTTTTTTAAGTTGGAAATTCAGATCATGCATCTGGAAGTACACAACTATATTATTTTTTTCTTTTTTATGATAAATGATCAAAAGAAAACAATATATACCCAGCTCAACATTCTCAGAAAACTATCGAATCGAGGGCGTTAAGCAGAGAATTTGCCATTCAATCTTGTGAACTAATCGAGACCAAAATTGGAAAAAGAGATACGAATGGAGAGGAATACAATCAATGAAAGAACATGATACCATTCTGTTTTAGTAGAGGTAAGAGAAAGGGTTGGGAGGCACTGGAGTAGGTGAAGTGGTTGGATTTTGCAAGGCATATTATACAGAAGTCAGATGATTTTCAGATTGCAGCCTTGGGGAGGAGAGAAGAGACAAGGTTCAGTCCTAGCTTCCCATGTGACAATAAATTTTCATGCGCTATTACCATTTCCTTTTTTGCTAAGCAATTAACGAATCAAGGAGAAGAAGAGACTTGAGTGATTTAGTCAAGCAGGACCTACAAACCCTCCTCATTCAAGCAGTTGCTGGCTCAAGAGCAGGACTGAGAAGGCTTGATAAAACATAGCCTCCTACACTCACCCAACTGGAACAAATGAGAGTAAATAGGGCCAAAGCCCCACCTCTTTGCCGATTGGAGGGTGCACTCATGACAAACTTTTTCTTTTGCTAATCAACTAAAGAATCAAGGACTAGTGGAGTCAGGAGACGGTTTGACAAGCGGGCTTGGTTAAACATAGCCTCCTACCCTCCTGATTGGTACAAGTGAGACCGAATGGGGCAAAAGCCCCAGCTTCGCCCATCGGAGGCTATACTCATGATTTAGCTTATGACTTAAGGAATCAAGGACTAGAGGAGTCACAAGACAGTTTGACAAGCGGGCTTGGTTGAAAATAGCCTCCACCCCACCCAATTGGGACAAGTGAGTCCAAAMGGGACAAAAGCCCACTTCTGCCAGAGAAGAGTCTTCTCATGACAGATTTTTCTCTTTTTTCCCCTAATCAGTTAAAGAATAAAGGAGTACYGAGCCACCAGCAGGTTTCACAAAGCAYTAGCCACAAATCCACCTCATCCAGGCAATTGCTGACGGGGTGGAACTGAGAGGCTTCACAAAACACAGCCTCCTACCTAGCCCATTGGGAAAAGTGAGACTAAATTGGACAAAAGCCTGACCGCTCCCCACCACCAGAGAGTCCACCCTTTGAACAGATTTCTTTCTTTTGCCAAGCAATAAAGAACCGAGTAGGGGATTCATTAATGGATTTTCCAAGTAAGACCAGCAAACCACCTCATCCTAAGTGAGATCACATAGGGGCAAAACCACCTCCACACATGACAGGCTCTCCTCATGATGGATTCATTTCTTTTGCTAGGTCATTAAAGAATCAAAAAGTAAGAGGGCTTTGAATGATTCTGCTGAGTAGGATCTACAAACCCAACTCCCGATGGAAATTGCTGACAGGGACAAAGGTGGGTTCATAGGTCACAGTTGACAAACCACCTAATGGCTCTACTCCTTGATTAGCAAAATAATGAATCTCCAAGAGCAGATGGTCCTACAGGAGGACATACAGGAACGTACCCAAGTTTTTTGCTTTAGTACCATAATTCATTGAACGTTAATCGATATTTAGAGTAACACACACCTATAAGCGAAAGAAGAATTAGAACACATGCACCCAACTCAACTGCTCTGCGACTACCCATTTTGGTAACAGCAATTGTGTGCACATTTTCGGTTAAGGTGGTTGAGCCTGTTCCGGTGCCCCACAAACCTGCCAAGATACTAGTAAGGCCTTCAAGACCAATTCCTCGACTTAAAACTCCTGTTGTTGGAGGTCTGGATGCCACTAGCAAGGATGATGCATGATATGAGCCAACCTAGAAATCAGAGAACAGTGTACAGAATCAACTGACAATTCATGAGAATATACCAGAAAAAATTCAGAAAGATTTCCAAAGAAGAATTTGAAAGATTTCCAAAGAAGAATTTAACAATTCTTATGCAAACTTGTTGCTTATCAGGATAACTTCGTAGTTCTTCAGCTCATAAAGCCAGGAATATCCAACTGAAAAAGATTATTTGATGGTCAATACAGACCAAGTTGACTTCCAGAAAATCCTCCACCATGAATTCTTTTTATTAAAAATGAAACATAAAACAGAATGAAACTGTGGTAGTTTATAACAGATTTAGAAATCCCAGTTAATTTGCATTTATAGAACTCTCCATACTTCCATTGAATAATTTCGGTTATGACATTGCTTATTTCAAAGTTGCGCTAAATGTATTATAGCACCCGAACTATTTCTGGCTTTCACCATATCTCAATTAAGACATTTTAAATGAAAAAACTAAAGCTACTAAGGAATCCTTGTAAAATACATGAGTTCCACATCAAGGTAAAAGCACCAAGCAAACAAAAAGTACGTCGTCTTTCGTATTTAACATTGAAGGAAAAGCTACAAGAAAATGGATTCAAACAAGAAAATCCTAAAACAAAATAAAGCAGAAAGGAAAACAAGGACGCACCGAATCCACAGATGATATGATAGACACCACGCACATCACAAGAGCCATTTTCCAGTGAAACACAGGTGTGCCCCATTGTAATGGGTAAGGAAATCTAAACCATGGAGCAGATCTTAAAGCATGAGATGTATCCACTCGACAGTGCTTCATTCTAGAAACATGTTTTCTGCAGTGGTTGGATATTATATTTGAGGCTGGTACATTCACATCACAACCTTTATAGTTGTAGGCTCCAGCTTCAGTCAGAAGAAAAGCTGCAGCCCATGTAATTGCCAGACCCAATGGAACCTGCATATTTATTCACATAAAAATAAAATAATTAGTTTAGAAATGTGCAAACTAACAATTTCAAAGTAAAAAGATGGATGAAAAGGGAAAAATATTTAACAACAAAACAAGAATTATGGAGGACTCACCGCATATATTAGGAATACACGATGACCCAAAACAGAGATTTTACGAAGATACTGCAGTTAAGAAGCAAGCAATGCGATTAAGCAAGTGACAGAAATTGTTATTTATCACCACAGCCAAATGACAGACAACAATTGAAGTGACAGCAACAACATTTTTTATAAAATCAAGGTTGGATTTGAAAGAGAAAGTCCGTAAGGTTGACAAACTCACAAGAGAGAAAATAACAACCAGCAATATTTGAACTGCTCCAATTTCAATACAGGCACCAACACGAGGGAAGCCATAACTATAGAAAGAGAGTCCCACAGCTGCAATTGTAGGAGAAACAACCACTGGATTAATCATCCTGAAACAAGTCCATGGGAAAATGAAATGTGAGAATAAGCATATTGAAAAATCAAGAAATAAGGAAAGAAGGCTGCAATCCTAAAATGAATAGGCCTAAACAATCTATAAGCACAACCATGACATTTTAACCATCACATGATTCCGAGATTGTACCAAATATAGAAACTGTCACCCATCAAGGTATGAAGACATCATTTCAATACATATCTGTTTTCGAAGTTGACAAAGCAAAATACAAATGGATACAAGTAGAACATGAATTTGGAGAAAAGACTGCAAAAATAAATAAAGGAAGTATAATCCTTCCAAAGCAGTGAATTATGCYAAGTATCAACTAGGTATTAAAATTATCGGCCATACAAAGAGACCATCAAAACTTTGAGAAKCATTAACACAAAGAACCATCAAAGTCACCAGGATGACTGAAGCATCAATGATGGCAACTTGCATATTCGTGACCTTTATTTATGGAATGAATGTATCAAATGTTACAGTGAGAAACTGTGAGATATATCATCAGAACCTGAAATAGCATACTGCTGGATGTTCACTTCACTGGACCAAATAAAACCTTGGGCGCCTATTGGGTAAACATCATCACTGATCAAGTGGTCCAATATGCAAGAAGATAGAGAAATTCCTATGAATCCACAAATTTGAAAATGTTCTGSGTATGTACTCTTTCTGCAAGTGGCCAACATAGATTTTCTTTTCTGTTKTTGGWTCATAACTTCGTGCCATAATTTCTAAGTTCTAAAACCTCATCGTCACATCACTATGTGCAAAAAGGCTCCAAAATAACCTTGTATATCTAGCGTGTGTATTATATTTTCCTATCACTGCTCAGAGATATCAATTGCAAGCCACTCTTAGGCCTTCAAATTTAACCCTCAATGTCAGACATTGAAGGGACATAAAACTAACAAGCTTTCTGAAAATGAGAATTCAAACTAAAGATTAGGAGAGTGTTGGACATACTGATATTGTGCCCAAAGTTTGTTTTACATATATATATATATAGATATACATACACACACATATAATATACACAATGCATTTGAATAACTTACTTCCAAATTTTGTTAAAGAATTTCCCGGGACAGAATTTGCTTAAAACAAAGCTTTTGAATGTAAAGTCTTTCTATCCCCACAATCACGCATAATCCAATACTCCTTACAGTATATATTGAATTTAAGCATTCCTTTGAATATATCATCCATTCAAAAGACCTTGTATACTAATTTAGTTCAAACTTTGAAGAAATACCAAATCCCATTGCAAAAAAAGGAGTATATTAGCTTCAATTCTTAACTAGAATAGGTTGGGCTAGAATATGATGACAAAGCATACCCTGCTTGACCAAGGAAATATTAGATTACTAGTTCCTTGGAATACACTTCTACTGAGACGTGTTCAACAAGAACAGCACATGGAAAATATTTAGGATTCTAATTTCTAACCACAAACATGAAAGGGTTCTTAAAGATGATCATAACATCATGTTACACTGGCCATTCTGAGAGTCCCTACCTCTTTCCTAGACAAAGACTTCAATATCCTAGCAACTACTCTCAAATGGATAGTCATTTTATTAAGGAACTTCAAAGGGTAGACAAGCAACATATAGCCAAGAACTAGTCATTTAGGCAGACAGATAGATGATATAACTTCATCATGGCACAGAAACTACATATGATGCACCTCTTCTGACCGCCATCAATAAGAAAACTTAAAGAGCAGTGCACTACTATTTGCACTGTTTGCCTCATATGAGCTGAACTAATTTGCTAACTGATAGAAACCATATAATGCTGAACTAATTTCTAACTAAGAGAAAACATCTAATGTAACAAGAATGACAAAATAAAGTTCTTTGAACCCTCTTAAGGGTATAGCATATCTGGAAAAAGCTGAATAAATCTTAGCATTTCCTATCTTTTTTWATTCCTCTTTTAGGTAAGAGAAATAAATCTTTTGGTAATTTGGAAAYGGAGCATTGAAATAAAAAGTTGCTAACTTGGAAAAGGGTATGAAAAATAGTTAGAGGATTACATGTAATTAGGAAATTGGTTATAGGGAGTGATTAGACTTGGTTATAGGCATTGATTAGGAACTTGACTATTATGGATTCCTACTTTGTGTTGTGTGTGTGTATATATATATATATATATATATGTATGTATATGTGCGTGTGTGTGTGTGTGTTATATGATGAATTAAAAATAAGGAAAAGTTTTTCCTTCACCTCTGTTTACAGAAATAAAAAGGCAATAGGACTAACAACTATTTCTAAATGCATGCGCAAATAGTGCCCACCCAAAATGAATATCCTCAGCTAATGCGCAGAGAAATATGACTATTACAACTACAACAAACCAGCAACATGCTGTAACAAGTCAATTATAAATAAAGACCACATTTTTAAGGGGCAGCTAAATACAAAATGCTGAAGCCAATCATAATAATTGCTTCTCATAAATTTTCTCTACTAACTTGATAGTCATAGAAGTAAGATATTTTAAGATTTTTTTTTAAATAGAAAATAGAAGCAAAAAGAAGAAATCCATACTTTACAAGTATTGCCATCAAACCACTGTATCCCAGTACCGTTTGAAAAGCTGAACCAATTATTATAGCTCCCTGTAGCTCTTTCATAATATGCTTGAAATTCTGCACATTAAAATGAGACAGTTCACAACAGATTCAACAGATTTGACCTAAAAGCAAAAAAYATTTCCAATATGGATAGGAAGTGCAGTGGCAGCCCTRTCTGCAAAAAGGGAAAGCATAGAATAATGTTTGGAAAATTAAGCTGTTTCCTGTTCATTGTTTATGAAAGAGCTTTTATCATTATTACTTTTTTTTTAATTATTCCTGTTATTACTATTACTATTACTATTATTAATATTGTTATTACTGTTATTATTATTTCTATTACTATTATTAATATTGTTATTATTATTATTACTACTATTATTAATATTGTTATTATTGTTATTATTATTAGTAATAGAGTAATAATATTACAATTCTTATTACTACTACAGTACTACTATTATTATGAACACCACAACCACTGGGTTCAGGTTCTTAATGCCCAGAAATCAAGTTCGAGTGTTCCTGTCATAAGTTGTTTTGAGAGTGGTAAACACAAATTTCCATTATCATCATTTAGTTTGATCAGCATTTGCAGAACACCAACATACCATTATATCCTCTAAATTATCCAATTTTGAGAATTATTACATCTTCCAAGTTGCTGAATTCTTACCTTTGGATCAGAGCATTGCTAGAAAGCTGTTCATAGCTTTCACAACCATAATTTTTAAGAGTTTGCAGAACAAGCTTTAACATGAAGCATTATAGTGGACTATTGCTTCAACCAACTAATCATTTTGACATCCGAGATTCACACATTGAAGTCTTGATGTCTAAATCTACCAAATATCACAGAAATGTTTATATGGCAATATGAATGACAATGTCAAACTAATTGATAACTGCTAACTCTTTCCAAGTTTCTCCAAGCACTTGTCTACAGCATACCTTTCCTATAAATCAATAAATTTCTTAAATAAGACAATGTTGTATTTAGACAGATTGGTATGTATAAGGAAAAAATGAGAACCTACATTTCCATTCAGCCCCAAAAACTCAGGAGAGTTGATTATTACAAGCGCAGGAGCAAGATAAACGAATGATGGACCCTGAATTAGGGGCAACCTTGATCCAAATGATGTATGCAAAAGTGTCGTCACCCCTGACATGAAAAGCACAGTGGAAACTACATTTGCGGTATCCTCCTGAAGAACTAATTTTAGTTAGGTCAAATTAATCAAGACAATGAGACAATAGAATGGATAAAGTTTACAGTGTGCTCACATAGTTGCCGCCCATTGCTGGAACTATTACAAGGGGAATTAGTATCAACGACCCCAACATTGAAAGATAGTGCTGAAATCCATATAGACCAATAGGAACTGAAAGAGACAGCAACCTACATTAGCATTTCTATAACTAAAAGTAACACCAGTATATATCTATTTATGCATTCATCCAGCCAAAATTTCTTCTAAGCTCTGGCAACATGCTATCATCAACTTTTCAGCAGGAACCAGACAAAGTTCGTTAACCAAAAATCAACATAYTACTAAGGGATTCAAGTATCAATAAAATCTATAATACAAGCAAATAAAATAAACGAATGTCCCGCAGTCGCATAGAAGCACACACAAGAAAATTTTCAACTCCATTTTATCTTTGAAGATTCGAAAATTACGCCTAGAACTACACAAAGATGGCATTTTCCCACCACTACACAAAGATGGCATTTTCTCACCACTTTTCAAATCAGCACTTATCCGGTTATGGACTCTATTAGTATATATCATTCAAACCAGTAAAATTACACTAATGACCAAAGCTCACCAAGACCAGGTGTATCTCTAAGCTCATACTTCATATGTGAATGTCTCGATACAAGCCCATCATCATCCACCAACGTCTGCGGCAGCACATCCACCACCTCTTCATTTCTCGCGCCCCTCCGACTACCCCCCTCCCCGGTCGCAGCCCCAGTAGCTGGGGCAGCTGCCTGCCCATTAGCCGGGGCAGCTGAATGCCCATTAGCCCCAGAAGCCTTACTCCCCGGCGCCACTAGAGCTCCACCACCTCCATCAGAATCCCTCCTTTTCCTTACTAACTGCTCCTTATCCCTTTCCTTTTCCTTCTCCTTATCCTTCTCAGGAATGGGCTTCGGAGGTAAAGACGCGGGCTCCCCGTTTGACGTCGGGCCGGGCCGCACBCGGCCCGCCTCGAGGTCGATGTTGGCGTCGTGCTCTCTTGGTTTAGGCTGCGAGTGGGCCAAAATAGAACCTGAGTCATTAGCATTTGCCTCGCCGGAGAATTTGGGACGGAAGCCGGTCCGCTTAGCCCAAGAAGACGGTGGCATTGCTGAAGCAGATTCTGGAACAGGTGGCCATGGGCCAGGTCTTGGTCGCTTACTCGGGTCGGAGCTCGCCATTGCTTTACTTTAGCAATTCATACTTCCGCTCACCAAAATGCAATGTATTCCGCTTCGGAATCTGAAAGGAGAGTAGATCTGAACTGTCGTTTAGGTTTTCCAACTCATTCAACAATCTCTAGAAGATCCAAGCTGAAGTTAAAGAGAACCGAAAGTGATTGCCCGAGTGTCAGAGAGGTATCGAGCGAGAAAAAGAGACAGAGATAGAGAGAGAAAGCTCACACACTGAGTCTGCGTGTAAGTGTGAGTGAGAGAGGGCTGAGTGAGTGAAAGGGCCGAGGACACAAGAGGGGAACCGCGTTTTCACGCTGTCACACATTATAATGACGTCATCAATTAAAAAGTAATTAATTATGATCATATCCCTGACTACTACCATTTTACTGCACGATTAATTGTTTAATTACCCAAAAAACAAAAAAAAAAAAGAATCACACACTCCTTTTACTTTTTAAAAATTATAGCAGTTGCTCTCACTACCTTCAAGCATTAAACCACAAAGTACGAACACTTTGTAGGGATTTAATACGTTAAAATGAATAATTTATTTTTTATTCTGAATTTTAATTAATAAAATTGATTGAAAAAGACTTTTCATATTAAAACAAGAAAATAGTAAAATTTAATTGTCGTTATCCTTTTAATAAAATATCTTAAATAAATGCTCATTTTTTAATTTTATATTGTGTATAAAATAATTTAATTGTATTTGATTTCATGATACACATTTATTATTTTGTTAAAATAATTTTTATGAAAGTTTTGCCTTAAATATATCAAGTTTTCTAACTTAAAACTACTTGTATAATGTTTAAAAAAGAGAAAGCCTAAACGGCTAATATAAAGGTTTTATTTGATAAAATTCTTATTGATTTCTTATGTAAATGATTTTAGAAATAAAATTAAAAAATCGATCCTATTCAAATAATGTCTATAGTATGACATTTAAGACAAAAAATGTTAAATATCATGACCTTTCGACATTAAAAGATAATCTCAAAAAACATTAAAAAGAATGAACAATTATCTCATGCTTGATTTCCTTGGAAATTACTTTTGGATAATGAGAAGAGTATTTCAATCCAGTTTGGGGTGAAATGATTATTACATTCAAACGTATCAAATTTGTTATTAAAGTATAATTAATTTGCAAATTCAAGTGTCATGTGAGACTAGTACAGCAACATTATGCTRCAAACTTCTTGTCGAGTCAAAATTGTATTAGTTTTGATATTTCTTCAGTTATGTTTACACTGGACAATTTTGTGAAAATTGTTTATTTTTTTTATCTTCTCGTAAGACTTTAACTTTTGAATGAGATATATCATTTTAAGTATTTCTTTTTATAAACAAAAAGTTGGATACCAAGGTTTTTTCAATTAGAGGAATAGGTGTGAATTTGATTAGGAAATAAGTAACATCAAAACTAGTGATATTGATTGTTCTGCATCTTATTTGCGAAGAATTAAAAAATATGAAACATATTTCACTTGAGCAAGCATTATTTGTTTAAAAGTATCAATCGCTATAAATTAAAATGTCATTTTCATTTAATCATTTTTCAAATCACCTTACAACCCAAAAAAAAAAAAAGAAAAATCCAAAGAGCTAGGTGACACGTCAAAAAGATAAATTCCATGGTGATATATAATTAGCCAGCTTATGAGAAGGCGGAAGAGGTGGAGTCGCTAGCTGGATATGGGGAGATGCAGACCCCAGTTGAGAAAGCTACAGTCTATTTTGGAGTCAAGAGCAAGCCAGCTATTACATAGCCGTTGATGATTGGAAATGATATTCATGTTTCTGTTCTTTGCGCTGTTTTATAAAAAAATTAAACCTAAATTTGGACCAGCATTGTCATCCAACTTGAAGTCCATCCGATCACCAATCCTAGCTATGGTAAAGAGACCTTTCTCACCAAAAGGTTGCAGTGTCATAATGCATATGGAGGGTTGTCTCTATTCCAAGTCTTGGTAGATTTCACGTAGGCRGAAAGCACAGCATGCCTYCGRGAGAGGATATCAAGGGGCATTAACCAGAGTYGCACAGGCCSCCACTGCATCTTSTTCAAATGCTGCTTTACCTGCGCAAGCTGTTRGTTGAATAAGCGATCGCTGAAGTCATCCAGAAAGGCATGTCCGTCTGCTCTTCCTTTAAACGGAGCAAGCTGCCGAAGCTCTTGCTAGGGAAGGAAGGCAGCCAAGTATTGTARGTCCCAACCGCCCCCAAGAGCACCATAMTCCCTGCTGCTTAGAGGTTGTCAATCAACTTCCCGCTCGGTAGCCATTTCATTTAACCATTCCKTAACATGCAATTGCAACGGTTGTTTTCATAAATTCTTAATTAATTAACTTTAATTACAAAATGTTTGAAAAATCAAACACAATGGCCTCAAAAATACAAAACCTTAAATTTGATTAATTTCCATTGATTTGACCAAAATGACGTTTTGTAAACTAATAAAATGACATTTTGGGACTCCAAATTTGACCTAATCAAGTATAATTTGGACTAAAACCATGTCATCTTATAAAGTGGCTATTAAACTTGATTTCCTCTCTTGTTCGTATGGACTGTGGTAATGTTCTCCTCTCCTTATAAGTAATTATGTTTTTAGTTTTTTAATAAGTTAAAYGCAATTTTTAGTCMTTTTCAATCATTTGTAATTTAAAATAATTAAAAGAATCCCTTGAAAAGTAATTTGAATAAATATTTTRAAACAAATTTTYTTTATTTATTCTATTGAAAAAACAAAAACAACAAATTTAAATTTTTAAACCACTTTTTTCAGTAATTAAAAAAATTTATAAATTTATAATTGAGAAATTCTAAAAGTAAATAACTATACGTCTTTTATTGTGCCATGCTCCCAATCTTTTCTTTCAACGGTTATCATCACTGGATTTGGCCTCAAGATGAGATGGCCTCTAAGTGCAAGATTTGTCATTGACCAAGTCTAATCTCATGCAGCCATCCACTTTTCCCTCCTCAAATTTTCCTTTAACGGTAAATGATGGCCTTTAAGGTGGAAAATTTGTTATTGCCTAAAAGTTCAATCTTATGCAACCACCCAATTTCCTCTCTTTTTTTGGTGTAAACTGAATCTCTGTATAAATATCAAAGGATTTACAGAGGAAAGTGAGATCATTAAAGAACTAACTCTAGACTTAGGTAGTTTGACATCAGAAACCCTATTTCTAAAAATCATAATTCCTAGTGGCCATAGAAGGGAGCATGAGACTMTCACCAGACAATATTTTTGTTATGCCAGAGCCAGAGCCAGATGAAATAAACAGCTTCCCRAAAGCATTACCTGCAAGATTGCTATCAATCCATTAATTCCCTCTACCCTAATGAAAAAAATACTTGTTTGACCATCAAACCTACAAGGTGACTCCAAAGCTCYATCCAKTCTGAAATTATCTATCGATTAACTGTTTAATTAGCTAAGTTCCTAAGATCCTAAAGTTTAAGATATCTATCTATCTAATTTAGTCCATCTATAAATCTTCCTCAACTTTCTCTCTAACATATCTATCAAATTTATTAAAACACATAATACTTAACTATTAAAACTAAAAGAAGTTAAAAAAAACGATTCAACGAAGCTGCTGAACTAGCTTTGCACAACATGCATGAAGTTGCTGAGTCAGCTGTGTGTGGTGGCTCGAATGGGACCATGGTTCCCAAACTCACTTTTTTTTGAAAAAGAAAAAAATCACATTTTTTCAATTTTTTAAAGTAAAAATGAAAAAAAAGATTTTGGACATGAAATAATAAATTATGAGAATGATAAGCTATCATTCTTTCTTTGGATCTATTTCAATTTGAGCTAAAAATAAAAAATAATTAATATTTTTAAAAAGAAGTAGGAGATTTTCTTAAAGAGAGATGATAAATGATATTGAACATGTGAAAGGTCTTTTAAGAACATGTTTAAAATAATGTTGTGTTGGGAAATTTAAGATGTTGCATTGACCACACATGAAATGATTTTAAGTTAAATTTTATTTCAAATAAAAATAGGATTACCTGAAGACATTCTGATTCTCAAGTAGTCTTTAAAAAAATATTAAATAAAAATCATCAATACAACTGATGAGTTGATCTGGGAGCCTACCAACTCTATATGTGCCAGTAGGCTGCAGTGGGTTTTTTCGATGCTTTTATTGCAAACGTGTATACAAAAGTACTGCTTGAGACTGATAAAATTAACCGTTTCAAAAAAAAAAAAGAAAAGAAAAAAAGAAAGAGACTGATAAGATTAACAGGTACTATAATTTTTTTGTATAAAATCGTATACATCCGAATTAGCAAAAAGACAAAAAAAACGTTACGCTTTGTATATTAATTAGTATCTGTTTAATACTTAAAAGTTGTATATAAATATTTTAAAATATACTCTAAAAAAATTAATAATTTGTTTTATCTTATAGACCATGACAAAGGCAAAAACATTTAATTCAAATTTTAGTGTTTATTGCGCTATTATTATTTAACTAAAAATCACAAGTTCCTCGACTTCAATATTTCTTAGTTTTCATTTTTTTTTAGTTTACTTGCACTATTCCGATCTTTATTACTATTATTACTATTTATTTAGTGCGTGGCTTAGCAAAGTGATAATTAGAAATTAATACGATCTACTTTGGAAAAGCCCATTGCTACCAATTACCAAGCTCATGGGACCCTTGACCCTTGCTCAAGCTCTATTTTGTTGATGTGTCACCTCAAGAAAAGGAAACCATATGATTAACCATAAGCCTGCGTTGATTTACTGGGACTATTGCATGCCTAGATTGAAAATTACTGCCAACAGAGCATGCACTGAATTTCCTTTTTACCACACTATATGCCAGCTCGTTACATTTTCTTTCAACAATTCAATTGTTACCTCAACATCATCTTTTGCAAATTATGGCTGCAAACTCTGATATATTATTACTGGCCAGAAAAGATAAATATTCAATTCATTTCATTTAAAATTATATTAGCAAAAAAAATAATAAAATATTTAATTATATATGAGGTACKATCTTACCTTTAATTTAAATTGATGATGTTAAGTTTAAATAAAAATATGTTTATGTTGTCTTGAACGGACGGAGTATTGATGCATTCCAGTAAAGTATAGAAGTATAATGATAAACTGCAGCAGATCCCAGATGCTTTCCACCATGTGTGATGGCCTGAGACCACAGCAAAGCAGCTTTTGGTGCCAAGTGAGAATGGTATTGAGTAGTGAATATGACCCCAGCAAGCCCCAATGTTAGTCTAGTTTGAATGATTCTAACCTGCTAAAGAAAATGAAAAAGAGAAAAGTACTTTTGACCTCAAGTGACCAACTCTACATATTGTTTGAGTTCGATTTACTAGTGAGCCAAGAAATGGTTGACCTTCTTGTTCACTCATAGAATTCATTCCCGATAAGATCCTCATTGCGTTCCACAAAAACAAACTTATTGTTTCTCTAAGATATCTTTCAGGAAAAATGGAACTTAAAYGTAAAAGATCATCCATAACTTGATCCACATGATACATTAGCCTGAAGAATGGATARCTCTAGRCRCATATAAATCTGTTTCCAGTAGGACTGTRYACTTGGTGGTGGAACAAACTTGTTCCTTGCTAATTCCAAAAATTTTCCACTGCTAATTCCAATTTCCTTATGAGCTGTTCATCATCAAACTTGTCCCGGCACCACCGGAAATTGATGACGTTCTGCATTCCTCCACCAACGGCACTTCAAGAAACGCAATCGAGTCACTTATAGATCGCCTGTGTGAACCCCGTTTTGCTGAGGATAAGTGAGAAATTCATCAACACACGATGGGTTATCATTGGTAGAGTTTGCTCCCAAATTCTTCATTGGAGAGAGCTTCTGGTGAGGAAAATCAGCCCAATTTGGCGTCATGTTTGGTTCTTTTTGGTTTAGCTTTTTCCTTTTTAGGGACATAGTGCATTATATTATTATTATATTTTTTTGAAAACATAGTGCAAATTTTGGGCCGAGTGCTATTTTCCATTATTTAAAGTTTATCATATTCAAGTTTTTTTCTATATTTTTTGAAGTGTCCCATTTTAATTTTTAATGAAAAATTAATTAAAAGTTTTCAATTTCCCTAATTCAACAAAACTATATTAATAATTTAACTAATTTTTTATTTTTTAAATTTATAATACGTTATATAAGTTTTAAGTTATTCTTAACAATAAATTACTTGTCTTTTCCCAAACGAGAGGAAAATAATCATTTATTTTATTCCCTAGACTCTCAAACAATATAAACCATATTTTCTCTTTTCTTGCTAATATTCTCTCCTCTTTTTCCTCTCACAASCTCTCATGCCAGCKTTATATATTCATTTATTTTGTCTAATGAGAGCCGTATCCTCACAACACATGGTAAGATTAATCGTAGAGTCTAACTCTTAATTGGTCTAAATCTAATTTAAATAAAAATTAAATATATAATCTCATTTTGACGTTAGCAGTCCAAGTTTGCTTTGAGTGWTCACGTGCTACAGCTTTGWAGAATAGGCCAATCTTTAAAATCYGTTGTCTTGGGGTTTTTACTGGTAGACTCAAATAAGAAGCCCAAACAAATGATGGGCTTTATTAAACAAAGCTCTTTCGGGTACTCTTTTATTTTCTTTTTTGAAAAAATACAAAAAGATTGGGTATTGGCGCGGGATAACAGTCGCCCTCAGTGATTTCCCTCGATCATTTACGCAGCAGGAGCTAGCAACAATGGAGCTCTCCTCAGTTCCAGATCTCCGCAAACATGTTAGTCACYTCTAACTAGGAAATTTCTTTTCAGTATTGCTATTGACTCTCTTCCTCCATTACATCTTTTGTCATTCCATCATAATCGTAGTCTTTTACAGTTCATTTTCTGCCCAATTGAACGACGCCGCATCTTCGATGAGCTCTGTAGATTATCTGTTACTCTAAAGCCCTGATCAAAAGTCCATCCTCCCCTTATTCGAATCTCAGGCATCAATCTCTCTCTACATGCATATATACATTTTGATGATGTAGTGCAGAATTACGTATACGTGTTTTTTATTTTATTTCCTCCTTAAAGGTTCGAGATAATTCCTCAAATTTTGAAACTTCTTTGTACTTGCTATCGATTTGTATAATTGCTTATGCAATCCAGCATTTTCTGGATTATGATTCGAAATTTGAATTTGACATTTTTCATATGCAAATGACTCCAGACTAAACTGTTTGGAGTTAGCATCAGAGTATAGAAATTTAAAAATGTAACTTAAAAGAAGAATGGTGACCAGATTTTGTTATGAAACTTATTAATGTTAAAATAAGTCGTGATGATATTTTTTATTTATTTATTTTTTCATGATGAACAGTTTCTGATACTGGCTCTGGGAGCAACCTGGACGAATTTCAAAATTTAAGATGTTCAATAAATCCCAAATTGGCCAGTAAATGGGGTGAGCAATCAAGAACATGCCTCTCAGRTCTTATTCATTTCTGTGTTTTAATTACTTTGTTCCAGAATGATAGATGCATTCAAGCGATCAGCTTGTTCCGTATTTTCCTTGATTTTCAGTTCCAAATTATGTCATAAAAAATTCCCCTATGCTTTTATTCCATTCATTGCCTCACAAGTCCAATTTTGCCATCGCAGATGGCTAATTTCCATTACAATTACCTGTAAGTTACATTGATGGCTGCTTGCCTTCTCTTTATTGAACAATATTTATTTATATCAGTGGATCATCTGACTGCAAGTTGCAACTTTGAGGAAAAGAACTGCGTTATGAAGTATTTCTTAAGAGGCATATTTCATGGGTTATTACTTTTCTGCTTTTCTAGTTATCACTATAGGTGACATCATTCATAAAAATTATAAAGAAAAGTCAGAAATTTAGTGTCGAGAGAATAAGAGTAAAAACAATTTCATGATAAAATTTTTTTTATAATTTTTTAAAATATTAATTCTATGAATATTTTTTTTTAATAAAAATGTTGTTGGGGCAGTTGCAGCTCCTGCTACCCTGAGTTCTATCCTTGTTTTGACCAATGCTCATATCTTTGCAGAAGAACTTGATTTTATGGATTACATTGACACTCATCCTGTTAATGATTGTATTTTTTATAATTATAATTATTACTTTGTGTTTAAAAGTCCAAATAATTCAAATCCCGATAATCAAAATTACCCTAAAAACAAATTTCGTTAAACTTCATTCTCATTGAATGGTAAAAAACCAGGCCACCAAGCAATAGTTTAGTATTTAGATGAAGAAAATGACATTTTAAAAATAATAATTGGATGGAAAATACAAAATGAGGCGGGATAGGAGCATTCTCCTGCCATGTTAATATAGTTGGAGGAGAAAGGTTTTTGGTTAAATAAGTATGTACATATCATCTATTAATGATGTAATAAATAGAATATTAAATAAAATTTAGTTGTTTAGAACGATTAATATAAAGTTAGATCTCGTATTTAATTAATTACTTATTATGTCATATTAAAAGAGTTTTAAAGTTTTAATCAAACATTTTCCTGATTAAGAGTTAAATCCTACCCACACAAGCTAGGCCAAGTGAGGAATAATAATATAGCAGGCATTGACTTTCAATATTTATTATCTATCATTTATTGTCTTACTCTAGAATATAGCAGCAGGGCTCTAAGTGAAGATTAGTGGGATAATAGGCTGTGACTTTTGATATGTATTATTTATAATTTATTATCTTATTCTATAAAATCGCAGCAAAGCGGCAAGTTAGGATTAGCGAGATAATTYGCTGCAAATTCGATKTGTYTTATTAATTAATATATTGTGTTATTCTTTTTCTTTGAACAACATTTGTCTTATTCTATAAAATAACAATAATCCAGCTTATTTGACTCGTTAATTAGGGAACATCTGTCGAACTCAGAAAGTATTGAACTAGGGACTGTGAAACTAGGGCCAATTAAGATATATGCACACAGCACAGAGGCTCTAGCCTAAGGCCCAAAACAGTTCACCATTGATGAGAAAACGAAAAAAAAAAAAAGGAAAAAAGGAACATTTAGCACGTGTCTCTCTCTCTTCGTCTCTGTTTCCGATTGAACTACGGAAACCACAGAAAAATAACTACCAGTTCTTTTAGCGCCAAAATCAAGAAAATATGCTTTCAGAAAACACTTCCAACACACAAAACCAAAATCATGTTCTCCACTGCAGTCAGCCCAACATCAATTCCATCCCAAAACCATCTTCCTCTTTACAGAAACCAGAAGTTCTTTCATCGGAAAAGGMCCTTAAAATCTMTTGCTCAGTCGTTCTCCACAAGCTTGCAAGAAGAAATTAAAGAAAAATCATCTATAGATGATTATAAGGAGAGTGGAGAATTATTCAAGAGCAGGAAGGGTGGCCTGATTGAATTTCTGGCACCAATAAAGGTGTCCAAGAGGATTGTACTGGTGAGGCATGGCCAGAGTACTTGGAATGCAGAGGGTCGGATACAGGGCAGCTCTAACTTCTCAGTTCTCACCCAAAAAGGTGAGGTCCAAGCTGAGACCTCTCGTCAAATGCTAATTGATGATTCATTTGATATCTGTTTCTCAAGGTGGGTAAAATTTTCAGGAGTATCGTTTTCACTTTTATCTTCTTTTATTTTCTACTTCCTTTTGCTTTGTTTGTTTGTTTTTTTTTTTTTTTTAATTTGGCTTACTTGAGCAAGTTTATGGATGCAAATTGAGATTGTTGTTTAACTCTGATTACAAGATGTGAATGTAGCAATTTAGTTCTTAAGTTGCAATTGGCAGGCGAGGGTTTCTGTTAATGGCTGTGACAGAGGAAGAACTTTACTTACAAGGCAGAAAAGACAAATAGATTAAGAAGACATAGAAAAAAGAATGTGAATAAAGTTGTTACTACTGTCATCTTGGGGGGTTCGTAGCCATTACAGATAAGTGGGGATACTGGAGAAATTTATAATCATCTGTTTGCTTTTAGATTTTACAACTTTTAAGTTTGTGAAACGAACTTATGGCCTGGGCTCTTCTTTTGTAGGACACACAGAATAGGGAAATCCTTATGTTCCTTATTCTAGTTCTACTTTCCTTTAATTCATTAGTTTCAGGATCAAATTCACGTTATAAATCTTGTAGACCTTACAAAACTTGTCTGAACTTATATTGATAATATCAAATATATGACATGGGGAAGCAGATATTACCAGCTACTGGTTGTTGAATGTTTTAAATTGAAGACCATATTGTAAGTGAGGAACCATTTCTGGTTTGGAAGTAATATGCTAGGAAAAATTACTAATGTGAGAAAGTTTGATCTATGCTATGGCCATTTTGGAATTGTAGGATTGAGAGATTTGCTTTCTGATGTGGCATCAGAAATACAGATTGAACATCTGATAGTACATCATGACTCAGCCAAAACCAAACATTTCTAAGAGTAGCAAACATGTGACTTTACATTTAATCTAAAGATTCTGTAATGGTCATGAGGTAAGGTAGACAATCTCTCATGATTGATACCCTAWCGCTCCCTTTCACTATCTGTTGACCAAGTTGGACTATATGTTTCAGTCCACTGATTAGATCAAAGAGGACAGCTGAGATTATATGGAACGCCCGTGAGAAGGAAATAATCACTGACCATGACTTACGAGAAATTGATCTGTATTCATTCCAGGTGAGTTTGATTCTCATCGCGGATATCGATTGTTGAGAAAATGTTCATAGACAATGCTTGAACATGCATGCATGGARGCACTTTCTCTTGGCAACTGAGTCATCGTCATGAAAGTGATATTGTTAGCAAGTTGCATTTCAAGATTATAATTTTGATATATTCAGGGGCTCCTGAAGCATGAGGGAAAAGCTAAATATGGTTCAGCTTACCGTCAATGGCAAATAGATGCTGCAAATTTCAATATTGATGGTCATTATCCTGTGAGGGAGCTGTGGGAGCGTGCTAGAAACTGCTGGACAAGAATCTTAAGTCATGATAGCAGGTCCATACTTGTTGTTGCTCATAATGCTGTTAATCAGGCTCTTGTGGCAACAGCTATTGGTATTCTTTCTTTGCATCCTTCTTAAATGTTGCCACTTCTCCTATCGGCTTGCAAAAATATTGCAGTTTAATCATTTTTATTCTTTCATTTTATTGTCAATTAGGATTAGGCACTGAATACTTCAGGATTTTACTCCAGAGCAATTGTGGGGTTAGTGTMTTGGACTTCACCCCACAACCTGAAGATAGTTCACCAAGTATATGTCTTAACCGTTTAAACCAGGTATGTGGCTATTTGTATCCCTTTTAGACCTTATATTTTGCCTTCTTCAAGTAGGATTTTCGCACTTGAAGTTCACAGTGTATAAGGGCAAAGTCAAAATCTTAATGCTTCTTTAATTCTTCATATGAAGAAGAAATGTGGAGCTATTTGTAGTGGTGTTATTATTCATATCTAGTTTTTCTTTTATGTACCCATTTTGCTGCATGTGGGGAATTAATTCATTTAAGGAACTGAATTCTATGAGCAGGAACTGAATCTTGGTGTCTTGTTTATTTTAATGTTCCATTCTCCTACTTCAGGCACATTTATTCTGTTTTGGTAACTCGGATCCTATTAGGCTGTATAGATAAGCCCCAGGACAATTTTCAAAATGAGCTTGCCCTTACACAAATTAGGCGAAGTCCAAGAAATGATGTGCTAGAAACCCTAGTAGAGGGCCTTAACCAATGGCATTACCCTTTGTATTGTAGAAACCTATTGGGCATCTGCTTTTGTGATTGAGAACAAGTAAAAGCATATATATCTAGCAGACCAGATTACCCTTTCCATTCAAAACAGTCAGTTCTTAAGACAAACCATCAACAGTAAGGGTCAAAATCACCTCTTCCAATAACAACTCTTAAGCCCTCCAAATATGACTTTTACACTTTTCCAGCTTCCTTTGCTGATCTAATGCCAAAAACTTTCTAAATGCTTTTAATGGTGGAATTTGCAGATGAACAAAAACCATTTTTATTGTGGGACACTGCATTCATTTTGCATACAGCTTACCATCAGTTTGCCGTCCGTCTGTGGTTCCCGTGTAAGTTCAGAGTTGAGGTATACCTTAAGAGTGTAAAGCGAGCATCCCCCTATGTGGTGTGTTTTGTTAGGTCGAAGCTCCATATAATCCCAATTGGCAATGGTCTTTATGCATTTCCCAAATCATATCCTCTGCCGATCTTCACTTTATTTGTCATTTTTCACATCCTTTATATGGTTTGATTCAATGAAGMTTACATGATTTTGTAGATTGAGCAATTTTCCATATTTCTTGTTGTGATTATAATACCTTTCTTTTTTGCTGTTATTGTTTTTGGTCTTTGGGTTTTATCTAGACTTTAAATTCTGTCTCTTGTAGGTTTGGTTTGAAGTTTATCCTGTATTTAAATGTAAATGATGCAGACCCCAAATTCGCCTATAGCTGCCGGCACGTCTGCYGGCAGGAAAACCAGCACTCAAGTCATTCTTGTCTGTCATGGAATCTCAGAGAGTGATTCTGAGGTAAGAGGAAACAATCTAGGGGCCAACAAGTGGTTRAATTATGACTTCTTTTCTCCAGTGTTGCAAGGATGAAATTTGTGGCCTATGATGATAGTAGTCATAACGCCTTCAGCACTTCATGAAATGCATGAAAAATGTGTCATGGAAGCAATATGACAAGTTTTGTTGGAAGAATGAAAATTTTCAAAAGCATGATTACAAGTATCTCAATGTCGAAAGTCGGTTCAAAAGTGGATTCACTTTTCTATATCTGTTTACAGTGTTTGTCTTTGTAGCTCTAGGATTTTTTGAAACTTCAAGAGAAGTGAATACTTGAAGTTATATGATGATTGATCTATAATCGTTGCCAGACAAATAATATAAACTCCATTGGTACCAACAGAGCGAGGACCGAACTAGAGATCTCAAGTTAGGGGGGCAAACTATAGGAAGACATATGCAGGCTTTCTGAAAATCTAAATTTTGCCAAGGCAAATAACACACTTTTAAAAACTTTGGGGGACTGCCGCCACTCCCAKCCCCCACCCCATTGATTCCGTTATTGCAACAGATCTTGTTTGATCTCCATAACTTGTGTCATTTTGAAATTCAYTATTGTGAAAGGTGTTTTGTTTGGGGGTGGGGGGAGAATAGTTTTTCACTGCAAGTTAAACAAATTAAAAGAGCAAGTTATTGGGTTGATTGCCTTTTGATAGGTCAGATAATTTCATGCTGTCAAAGGAGTACAATTAACTAACTCGTATGACTACTCGACCATGCATTTTCTAAGCAGAACATGCAACTAGTTAAATGGGTGAAACAGACTCCATTCGTATAAATTATACTGAATTCTCAGACATATATTTTAAACTTCTGTGGTGCAAACTTCAACAGTACTCACATGACTGCAAAGACATGCATTTTAAAACAGGCTCAAGGCATGCAACTATTTCAATGGGTGGAGCAGARTCCATTCCAGGAACTCTGGACGTTCTGGTTTTCAGTTGACTACTTYACTTGATTAAAAGTTTAAGCTGTTAGAAAGAAGTTAATTGTCTACTTATATCATAAAAACATGCTTGGTCAAGGTACAGTTAAAAAAACTTTTTATGCAGCTTATGGTGAGAGAGAAATGTTAGCCATGCYTGGTTTTCATGATAGTCTAATGCTAGAGTACATGGTTTTACTTTTAGCGAGCACTGCTTTTGGATTATCTTCAGAATCRGACAGCAAACTTTTTGAATCATAAACGAAATATTGGAGGAAAATATTCCAMTTTTTCCTTTTCAGACAGATAGATTGTATGCTGCATTTGGAACATATTCCCAAGATGCAGAGATATCATTAGAGATCAACTTCTATAGGAAAAAAGTTCCTTGGATGATTCGGATGTCTTCCAATTACGATGTCCTTGGATGGTTCGGATGTCTTCCAATTACGATGTGTGTATCAATTAAATATTACTAGGTTTCGTTGRTGATCTTTTGTTTGAATTTTGTTCAACTAGAATTTGGCTTTCTTGTGTATCCAAATATGTAGAGAAGTCTAAGATGAGTTCTATTACGTCAGTACGCTTCGCTGTGTGTGGAAATCAATTGATGACTAAATGCATATGGTTAAGAATTTTAGGACTTATTTATGGAAATAATCTAAATTTATTCTATCAAAATTTTATTCTGTTCAAAAACAATTGTAATAGAAAAGGGATCTTTTAATTTAATAATTTCTTTTGTTTTAAAGATTCTGGAGTTCAATGCAACAACACAATGGTAGGTATCTAGGAATAATTTGTAAAGGTATTTTCTTTGACCAAGAAGTAAGAAGTAGTTTTGGAACTCTATATACTTTGTTGGAGTTCCTAATCCATGTTACCCACAATCATTCACTTCCATAATTGATGATTGATTCGGAAGTCAAATCATTTGTATTTGTCAGTAGTCGAATGGTCTTACCTCTGGATTTAGATCAGAAGTTAGGCAAAACACTCCCAGGGAAAAGGAAAAAACATACAGAAAAGTTTTAATAAAGCACAAAAAGATATTTGATTCTGTAGTGTGTATTTCTTCATTTCTGTTTGACAGTTTTCTTTCCCTATTGTCTTTCTGTCATTAGTCAAATAAGTTAACAGACTTGCTTTTACTGATTGTCAGGGCAGTATTCCATATTCTGGGGATGGCCCGATGAACATGCTTGGAACTATACAGGTTTGATCACATTAATATCAGTCACAGTATATGACAATGTAGGATCTGATTTTGTTTCATAAATTCTAACAGGCACAAAAAACTGCTGAGCTACTTCTTGACCTGAAGTTAAATGCTATAGTAAGCAGCCCTAAGATGGCATCAGTAGAGACGGCTAACACAATTTCTCGTGTAAGATCTTTTGACTATTTTAGTGACATTTTAAAAAGTTCCTTTGCATACACAAATTATTTCCCTATGCAAGTTCTTGACATGAGAAGACTGTAGGTCCAAGAAGCTGCTGATTGCCTGGGCGCTGACTGTATACCGCGATATGTAGAAATGAAGCAGATGGCAGACCTAGAAGTTGAAAGCATTCTCAAGAAATCAAAGAAGGCAAGTGATTTTAACATGTGTACAAAAAATCACACAGTAGACGTATTTAAATACTGAAAGAAAAATTAAATGGGACTTATTAATGTCTGTCAGGAATCCCATTAAGACAACTGAGTCAAACTAAAATGAACAGATTTTCCTTTTCTCAGTTAGTGMTACAGTAAAAGGAAATGAGAACCAGTAATAATCTTCACCCYGAAAATGATGTTCTCTCTGAAGCTGRAGTTGCTATTTTTTATGCATTAAATTTTATTTTTTCTTTTCGTATTCTTTTTTGGAATCTTGTGATTGGTTTCTGAACTAATTCCGACATCCCCTTCATCCCTTGGAAGGTTTATTGATTTTTATTGTAAAAAGGAATTATACTACCAACAATTGTATCGCACATTTTGCCTTGGATTGATATTCACTCCACTGTCCAAATAGAAATTCCTTCATTTTTCCAACTTGTAAAGTCTTTCTATGAAATCTTCTTTTGCAGGATGCTATAGGGTCTCAACCTTATCAGCCTGGTTGGTTGAATAGATTTGAGGATGAAGTCACAATAGCACTATGGGATCAATCAGGGAATGCCTGGACGCAGTTGTTGAATATACTATCAACTGAAGGTTCGGAACAGGAAAGTGTTGTTGTTGCAGTAGGCCATCCTGCAATACACATTGCAATGTTAGGGCACTGCTTAAATCTGTCGAAGGAATGTATAGGATCATTTCATCTTGATGCAGGCAGCGTCAGTGTTATCGACTTCCCCGATGGACCAGCAGGTAGAGGCGTTATCCGCTGCATAAATTATACTGCGCATCTAGGTAGGTGGTCAATTCCCATTACAAGATCATCACCAGAAGATGAGGAGTTTTAAGTCTAAATGTGGTCCTTTTAAGTGAGAAGTTCAATATCTGGGCAAAAGTTCTTGAATCAGACTTTAATATATATGTTGGTTTTGCATGATACTGCAAGGCAAGAAAGAAGTTGGCAGCTCAGAAAGCAATTGATTTTAGTCTATTCTTGTCCATTTTGGACGTTAGTTCCCCGATCAGTACTAATCTTATTTTCTTTCTGATTCTTAACAATGAAAAAACCATATTTTTTCTGGTCAGTTGTTGGCTTAGATATCTACCTCTGTACTAAATTAGGCTTTCTAGTTGCCCGGAAGAAAGGGAAAAGAATCAAGAGAAAATTCAGTTAAAGTTGGGAGACCTAACTTATTTATTTTTATTTTGATATATAACATCTTGGTCAACTGTGGCTCGAATCAGAGAATGATAGCTCACCATCATCAACCCTGGAGTAGTTGCCCTCTTCTCCAGGTACTGCAGCAAACAAAAGTGAAAAAGAAAAAAAAAAAAAAATGAGAGAGAAACTTAAAGGAAGATATTGATATGATGGATCTTATGGCCATTCTGTGTTCCTCTTAGATGAAAATAAGCAGCCTCCACATTGGGAACCCTTTAACTATGGTCTTAGTCATCAAAAAATAAAATAGAAAAAAAAAAAAGGAAAGGAAAACTTTGCCCTTCTTAAAACGGCATCACTTTTAACTTTGATGACACCGACAAAAAATGTTCAGAGCTAAATAATTATTTGAAGATATGAGAAGGAAATTTCTTAGGCCCGAAAATGAGGGATCAGAGGAAATCAGGAGTCGCTTTCCTCACTCTTCTAAGCAGAAAGACAAAGAAAGCCCAGTAGACAGTTTCCAACAAGTAAGGGAAGACATAAGAAGTACAAACCTATATTTAAACTAGCTTTTTGGCTTGGTAGATCCACCAATGGAGCTCTGCAACATTTGACACAATCAATTTTTAATTAGGGTTTAGCTCCCKAGACTATCAATTAATATTGGAWGGTCAATAAGGGATACAGGATACTAATGRTAGTGGTTAAATATTTATATTATAAACAATATCGGACTCTATTTTATTTGAGAAGAGTTTTATATTGAATATATTATATAAATACGATATGAATRAATGTAAAAATATATGTCTAATCAAAATATATTTAATTGTATTTTTATTATTTYARGATKATTAATATTAATACAGTAGAATGATTCGATTATAATTCGATAAATATCATACTTAGACCTTCTCATTAGGAAAGGAAAGCTTTCAAGCCGAGGGTGCAATGTCATTTACAGACATTGGTATCTCTCCACTGGCCTTTTGAGATATAGAGAGATTAGTTATATATACAGACACATAATGTATTAGATTATATGGAGCAATGGGGATGGACAAGAACCGGGTCTTTTGTTTTCTGTCATAAAAAACAGCAAACATGCATCATCATCTATTAACAAAGTAAACTCAAATCAATTAATTTAATGTCAAGTGTACGAGAATTTATATATATATATATATATGATTCCACCACTGCCTTTTTTTTCAATTATTGCCATCACGTTCTGGGATTGACGTCTGGGCACTTGGCTTGGCGGCTGCGTTTAGGCTTGTGCTTGTAGCATTTGGACAGGCTACAAATCGCTATCTTTAATCACTTGGAATTTTTGACGATAACACTTCTTTCCTTCTGCCAATTCTGCAGCTGAAAATGTCAACTGCCTTTACTTTCAGTGCTTTCTTAACTAACATTATTAGAAATARCTGATGCAAGTTWTYKCACCTAGACACGTTAATACCTTTTGATATCTACATTCGACTTCCTCTCACCATTTTCCAAAATAGGTCGGCAGCAAGTTATTCCTTAGTGGAAGGAGGTAGGTCATAGTCGATATATATAAGTTTACGATTCTTATTTTGATTTATATATCCTCTCGATGTATAAGATATAATACACATTCAGCATCCCTCTCCTTATGTTATGTTAGAGGGAAGAAAACACGAACTAGGAATAGTTTTCTTCTAAAATAACATTTTACAGAGTTGGAAAAAACCCCTAATATATGACTGGAAGATGAATATTGTGTTGAGGTAAGAATGGTGAACTTTAATGGTGGAGCAAGTTCAGGATCATGTTCCTTGTTTGTTACCATATTGGCTAAGCATCTGTATTGAAGAGTTTACGCATATAATTGAGAAACTACTAAGCATAGGTACACTTAAAAWAATGGAAAAYTGATAAGCATAATCTGGGACCCAAACTGCGCCTACCAACACAGACATTCATGGCCAGCAGAAATGGAGTCAGGGTTGATACAATGGAACACAAACCAGTYAGCATATTATGTTCATAATGGAATTTCAAAYGATAAAATACTTGAAAGAATCATTAAATGAGTGTAAGAATTTTATCTGTAAATATACTCTCCAGTGGGTTCAAATCTTTTTAGTTCACTCTCCAGTCATACACTCTCTACTACGCTATCAGAACATGTACACGAAATTGTTTTGATGTTTCTTTTGATATCTATTTATTATGTGCAATCTACTAGATGGTCATAATGGAGAGATGCCCCAGAAACTGACCATWTGGGTCCATACCACCCCACAAGAGTGCCTCTCTCATCTCAACTCTTATAGCCTTTAGAGAAGTGATAGTGCCCACATTGAATTCTTTTGTGTTTCTCTGGTAGAAACCCCATGCCTTAVCATCAATTCACCTTCTCAGAATTTCATGATCTTGCATTTGAAAGGGAGGTATCATTTGTTTGTAATCATAATGTCACAAAATTGATAAGATTTTCTTCTTCTTTTGATCCATATGTATATATATATACTTTCCAGCTTTATTTGTTCTTTCAGATATCTGAGTTTCTCACTTCTAAAATCCATCCAACTTTAAACCTAGTCATACTACTTTAGCTTTCTCACATTACTTACTTCTTTTGGCTGCTGTGGATTGTAGTATCTTAGTCATGCCCTTTTAAGAAACTTGCTGWGTTGTTCCCCTTGATACTATTGCCCCTTTATTGGGGATCCCATTTTTGTGGCTGATACTGAACTAGTGAAAGAGGTGAACAGGACTCTTCCTTATTGAGGRAATACCAATTGAAGGAGGGAATAACCTTAATGCAGATACATACCCTTAATTACCATGAATGAATAAGAGGGTTAGCAAGATGAGAAGGGCTTAATCAAAACTGACTACATTTCCCTCTCTTTCATTCAGCTATAGTACATATTAAATTCTCAATATTTCATTCTAAYAATGTAATCAACTCTGCAAATATTAGTAAATAAAAAATATGATTGTCTAAATAGAAAAACAGATAAAGAAATGGTCAGATAAAGAAAGTTACAAGCTCACATTATTCCCTTGGTTTTTAATGATTGGAGTACAGGAAGTAGCAAGTAGGAGTTGGTGGGTCAACAGACTAGTCTTAATTTTTGGGTCCCAAATCTCTGATAATCTCACTGCCCATATCACCACCATCTGAATCACCGTGTCTTCTCATTAAGTTCTTGAATTTGACTGTTAAAAAAGGAAGTACCCTATTCCTTGTTCTTTTCAGAGAGCGATTCCCAGATATCCACAGTTGAAGTTAGTTAATTTTGCATCTTCTCTTTTCTTTATAGGAGAGGGTATTCAGTTGCAAACCTCAAGACATATTTTCAGTAGACTTTTGCCTATTCCTCTTCGCAATTATTTTTATACTTGGGCCACCTTCATTAGTACTTATATTACAGACTTAATTTTTGTTGTTTCAGCATCTCAGAGTAACTGGAAAGAAATGGTTATATAAACAAGGATGAGAGTTTCTGTCACAAAAGTTCTATTCTTTCCTTTGTCATAAGATGCAAATTTCAAGGTGACAGAAGCATATTTAATACATAGATGGGCTTGTCTGGAAACTGGATTTCATTTCATTTCCTTTCCTTTCCTTTCATTGAACTTCCTCTGAGTTTCCTCCTTAGAATACTTCCTTCTCCAGACCCCTTTGTCTTTGCATCAATCAATTCTTCCATTCTTCTTGAAAAGAAGGCCTAGAGAAACTGCGATTTGTGAAGAAATTCTTTTCTCTTTCCCCCCTTTCTTTGCAGTCGTGGCCATTCTGTTTGCAATGAGAGATTTGGGTTCTTGCATCAGTGAATATGCTGTGCAAGTGTCTGATACTTCTTGTCCTAGCTATGCAATTGTAAACAATTCGTGTATCAATCCAAGCTTGATCCCTTCAATAAAAAATGCAGTGACTTGTTTGTATAGAACCATTCTTTCAACTCAAAAGCAACTTGATATCAGAGTCACATGGTGCAGGAATGCTGTAAGTCAAGGCCTGAGCATAAACTTTGGGAATGATCCATCAAGTCCTTTCAAACTCAATACGAATTCTAGGATATTCGGAAAGAAGAAAGGCAGCAAATCATTTGAACATAGTGATTCCAAAATTGAAGTCTTTTGGGATCTTTCTGCGGCCAACTACCAAACTGGTCCCGAGCCAGTTGATGGATATTATGTCTTAATCACAGTAGATTCGGAGCTTGGCCTAATACTTGGAGACATTGCAGAAGAAGCATCCTTGAAGAAGGTAAAAATTGGAACTCAAGTTGCTAAGTTCTCGTTGGTTTCGCGGCAGGAGCACTTTTCAGGCAACACTCTGTACTCAACAAAGGCTCAATTCAGTGATACTGGTACTGCTCACGATATTTTAATTCGTTGTAGTGGTGAAAATGAAGGACTAAAGCATCCCGTTTTATCAGTTTGCATAGARAAAAAGATGGTAAGTCGAGTAAAGAGGCTGCAATGGAACTTCAGAGGAAATCAGACAATTTTTCTGGATGGTTTGCTGGTTGATCTTATGTGGGATGTTCATGATTGGTTCTTCAATCCAGGCACGGGCTATGCCGTCTTCATGTTCAAGACAAGAACTGGAAGTGATAGTAGATTGTGGTTGGAGGAGAAAGTTGTGAAGAAAGATCAAGAAACGGTTGAATTCTCATTGTTGATCTATGCCTGCAGGTGCCCATAATACATGATTTTCCTGTTTATTACATTAACCATTTTTTTTTCCCCATAAGTTTTTCTTTTCATCACTCATGAAAATTGTAGAGAATTATTTTCTTTTTCTTGATATCTTACAATAAAATAACTTAAGGAGTGCAGAATCATTTCTTTTTGGTTGAATTTGGTATATAAATAGCCAACATCGAATTAAATCACTGACCAGTCTGTCTTTAACCCCTCTGGACCTTTCAATCCCATAAGTTCTTGAAATGATTATAATGTTTTCCAATAATATAATTTTCTTTATCGGGAAATCTAGACAGCTATTGATTCATTGCACAAAGGAGGGACATGATTAGGAACAATATAAAAGAAAAAAGGACCTAAAAAGATATGAAAATGAGCTTTTGAATCTGAGTGATTTGATAAAGGTTCTCTATTTTCTTCCCTTTTCTTATGTAGAAGATGAACACTTCGAACTTTAAGAACGAAGGATTGAGAATCTCGCAGACAATCATCTCCGCTTTCTTTAAAAGACTGCTATTTCCTGCTTATATTTCCTTTAGAAAATCTTTTATTTACAAAAATGCTAAGTTTGCAGCTAAGTGCCTCGAGGGATGGAACAATCGAGGAACCAATCCTTTCTAAACGTGATCATAAGAGTTCTCATGCCCTATGCAAGAAAGGGTCGATGGATATATTAGTAAAGAAAGAAAGAGATGACATAAACCACAACTTACATTGTTAAAGATGTGAACATCATTAGTTCCTTTTCTCAAGAGGTAACAAATGACAACAAAGATCTTATCACAGACTGGATGTTTAATGTTTCATGTCTGAGGACCATATCAATGCCAGTGGACCTCGGTTTTTGGGGGAGTTTCCTTCATCTACCAAAGCTTTTCCATGCTTGACAGCAAGAACCTAAGGTGCAAATTTGATGACATTCGATGAGCGTTTCCACGATCTAATGGACTTTCGAAATCGCAATTGTCAATTGACCTCGCTGTTTATCTCTTTCCCTTCACATTAGGTCTTTATTTAACACCTCTTCTTAATTCCAGGACTTCTCTGCCTGCTAAAACCATTAACAACCGTACCCAGGAAAGCATTCATGGGCAATCTTGATTCATCAAGGCTTGATAGTATCTGCAAACTTCCTGTGCCGTAGGATAAGTCGTAAAACTCATCTCATAATCGACATTTATATTGCACCAAAAACTTGCAGTTGACCCATTAATACTTGCTCAGGAGAACCGGGGCCCGGACTGAGAATATAGGATTCACAGTGGAAGTTCGATACACGTCCTTGCATAAGGCAGGGAGATGCCAAATCTTGGTACTTAAATCATTTATAAATCAAGCTCCATTAGGYACTTTTCGAGCAACCCTCCCCACCAACAACATTCCCCGGAAATTGGAAGATGAAGGATAAAACCTGAGTTAATTTGGCCATTGTAGATGACCCACAAAATTAAAGGAGACATTGTTGCAGACTGCTATGTCCTCTGGAGTTTCAAGTGCACATAGACCAGGTTAAGGGTAAGTAATTGTACCCAGAAGTTAATATAACGACGGATTTGTTTAGCTAGGCTGTCAGTTTTCACACATGCTGTTTGCTCGAGTAGTGTGGTATATTTATGATGCATGTGGCACATATTTATAAGCATTTGAAAGATCATCCTCTTCTGTTTAGTACCCTTGTGTTTTTGCACCTTAGACTTGTTCGACCTGGGAAGTAAGACACTGTTTTTTGGTACATTAAATTAACCAGACAAGGACTATGAGTCCCTTGTTGCTGGTTCTAGAAACTGCTCTCAGACGCTAGGGTCCACTGAAAGGGTATATTAACTGGGTCAATGTTACTCGGATCAAGTATGGAGTTGGAGCCGAACTTAGGCCGCCCATAATTCCCATGTCATGGAACCGGGGAAATTGCGTCATAAATCGAACATATTAAGCTCTTTTTCACAAACAAAATTGCATGTAAGAGGAAATATTTACTTTCCTAGGAATGGTTTCGATTATCAGCTATAGATATAGATTGCAGAACAGTTGTGGGTTGTGCCCGATTTAGCTGCAATAGAATCAAAGTTTTCCTATACTTTTGGTTAAGAAAGACATGCTTTTACCAAAATCTTCTTGTGTGCTTACCAGTGTTTCTCCGATTGACTCGAAGTTGATAGTTTKCAACGATCGCAGCCAGTATCTATGTCAACAGTGCATCATATCTTTCACATCCGTATGAAGATGAAGTAAGAAGAAAGACCCTCACTATGGAGTCAAGATTAGATTACCTTATTTCTAATTCCTTGACAAACAATGCCCATCTTTTGAAACACAAGCTCAAGAGGACTGTTCATAAGGAGCTTGATAATTAAGATTTTCAGTTTAAGCCTTCTAACATTTGTCTTCGTTATTAGTTCCTTCCAATTTAAACCCGAAATAGTAAAAAATTAAAATTTTAGAAAAAATAATTATTTAAAAATATTTCAAATAAAAATCTGAACATTCAATTTAAAAGATTATATGGAGGAAATCTTGGCTTAGTGGTTGGTTTAGTTGAACAAGGTCCAGTATTTGTGCTCCCTTGGCTTTTCGTTCAAGACAGAAAGTAGGGTCAAGTCTTTCGTCCGTGCTGCACACTCTTACCTTTTCTGTATCCCTAAAGGTAAAACATTATCAGCATATTACAATTACATGAAATTTAAAAATATTAAAGTAAACTTAATTAGAGATGAGACGTGAATTGAAACRGTTGGAGAATTCATTCTTTAATGAAAAAGCACCTTTAATATGTTAGAATGAAATTATTCATTTAAAATGAATTAAAATATGTCTTTTCATTGTAGAATTCGGAAAAGATCAAGAAAGCCCCTAAATGACATAAGATTTAACGTCATGTAATTTAAATACCTTACTATATGATATTACTTGAATATGACTAATAATTATAATTTTACCGGTTTCCATTTCTATCCACAAAAGGAAAAGGAAAAAAAAAAAAAAAACAAAATCCAAAGCTACATAATTTGCTTATGTTACTAACCATCTGCTGTTTTATTAATAGGAATTTAGAAGAGAGAGGTCCATTGGATCGAGTCATCATTAATGGGCTACATATACATTAAAGTTTACATTAATCCATGTCGTAAAGGCCCAACTGTTTGTCGTTTCGATGCTCCAATTTAGTAGCCCATTCTGCTTGGGAATTCTCGTGGTTGGACTTGGGACCCGATTTTTGGCCTTTCTTATTTTTCCTTTTTTGGTAGAATATTATGAAATATTGGCTTAGTGGCTCATTAAATTTTAATGATCAATTTCCTTGTGTTAGTTAGATAATTTGGAGAAAAAATGAGCCGAAAAGTTGTGACGCGTCTAATCTAACTAGTTTGCAATAATATGTTTTGCACGTTATTTTATATTGCACATTTTTATATTATTTTATAAATTGAGTTAACTAGTATTTTGAATAGATAATTAGAGATTGAAGAAAAAATAAAAAAATATATCCTGTCATCAGATCGATATAATATAATCATATTTATTACAAATTTTAATTTCTTGGATTATGTATTATTCATGATAAATATTTATAGAATTACCTTTGCTACGAATAGTATGGCTATTTGTTTCCTTTTCATTTTATTTATTTTATTGTATATAATTCATTTAATTATAATGAGATTTTGTGTACAAATATTAATAGAATTTGGAGAAACCAACAACTTATGTAAGATTATAGTCGAGTATAATGTGCGTTGCTAATGTTAATATTAGTTTTATTCCACCAAAATCAACAAAATTCTAAAAGTCCATTTAAAGGAAATAATTGATCGACAGTTAGTATAGTGGTTGCYTTGCTTTTCATAGTTATGTGTTGCATGATTTTTTAATGTAAAACGTTGTATTTATTTAAGAATATCATTTATTGATGTTAATTTTGTTGAAATATGAAATATGTTTTAAACAAACATTTGTTTATGACTTTTCATATTTTAATCCTAATTAAATTAAAGACATTAAATAAGGTTACTATTGAGTGTTTTTGATGACTTTTCATATTTTAATCATAATTAAATTAAATAAGATCATTATTGATAATCTTTTAATAGGACAAGAGATAAAGTTGTCCATCAAATATTCTCATCGAGTTGTACTATTTTAATATAATATAGATTATAAATTTTATTGAGCTCAACTTAATCTATTAGACTAGAGGTTTGAGAAATTTTCTCCAAATTCAAATGGAGCCTTAATCTCTCTAAATAGTTGCATTTAATTTCCATGCTGACTTCTTTTTTTGAAGAAGAAATAAAGTTACAGATGTTATTATTGACGTAATAAAAGGGTACAAAACTAAAAAATCTGTAATCAATCTAAGCTCTTCTTTACTTTGATGCTAATCAGACAAAGAAAAGATAATCTGATATGTTAGATCCCTCCATCTTAAATTTACACTCTGATAATGAATGTATAAATTTTGGACAAAATTAACTCGATTCTTAGTTTAATTTGAAGGTGTACTTGRATTAATTTTTTGTGAAAGAAATTTTCATTATTGAAGAAAAAAAATGAAATTATAAGTTTTTTGCACAAATGTTTACTATAGATTTTTGTTTAGTAGTAATTTTTTTTTTTTTTGAAGCAAGATTCTTTCAGTAAAAAATAATGAAAATAATTTTTTTGTTGAAATTAAATTTCATATTTCATTGAAAAGCCTAATTTTCTTTTTTAATGACATGGAATTCTTTTTAATTGAAACCTAAATACAAGTAGAGCCTTAAATATACATATTTGGAGGAAGTAAATATTATTTTTATCTAAATTTTACATATTCATTTATATGAATTGTAGACATACAATGGAGGAGCATAGATTTAACCCCTCCTGCTTTGCTATTTGAATCCTTGTGTTAAATTCCGAATGTATGCAAATGAATCTCTTGAAATATTATGTAATCTTTTGATGTATCGAGTTATGTACTCATTACATCATATGAGCTCCACATTTTATGCTAATAAAATCATATCGTTCATTATTAGTATAATATTACGACGAATAAATAAATAATAAAAATATTTATAARGAATATGTGGACAATAATGTGGCATGAAATTAGCTCAAAATTCATGGTTTATATTTGCTTTTCTTAAAATTAAAAGAAAATCAAATATAATAACTTGCAAAAAGTTCTTGCTACCACAAATCACAAATGAAAATGAAAATTATTCATCAAAATACAAACAATTTACTATAAAACAAACCATCAAATATATTAATTCATTGTTTCACGGAAAGAGATTTTTTTTACGTATCTAGAGTGTTAACATATATAACATTTGTACTTTAACTCAAAATTTTAAAATGACATCATAATGTAATATATAATATTAAATATAGACTAATTAAAAAATATAACGTTCGAATATCTATTTTAAATTAGGGATTGTCAATACGTTTAGACCAACACAATCTCAGCCCCCTCCATCTGAACTTTTTCAATTGAGCCATAGTTGAGCTCAAGTTGAGTCAAGTTCGATGAGCGAAGCCAAAATAATGTTATATAATTTTCTTTTTGTTATTTTAAATTTCAATACTAGCTTTATTTTTGTCATGGCAGATGATGCTTATATTATATATTTGTCATTGTTGTTAAAGATTAGTTGAATGTGAGCCGACTTCGGACCCAACTTTCTTTAGCCRGTTTGGATTGAGTTCGAGTTAATAATTTCAAAAAATTAGTAAAAGAAACACATTAATCAAAATATGTATCTTTATCTATTATTTCACYTAAAATTAAGTTTCAATTATTTTTCATTTTCACAATAATGGAATAACATATTAGTTATACTTTTGTTCTTATTATTTTTTTGTTGTTTTCCTTTTAATCTTTTACTCAAAATCCTCAAAAAGATAATTTTCATTTCCCTTAGTATTTTCTCTAATTAATGGTCGAGGTAGGATTATCGCACCTTCTGTTGGTTTTCCTTCCGACGAAGGCTGAGCTGGAGGAGGTTCTTGGCGACGGCGTGGAAAGCAAGAGAATATGAACGTTGTCTTTGATCTCGAGTTAGGGTAAATTATTTTTCCATTTCMTATCTTTAATCTAAAATTTCTGTATAAATTTTAATCCTCATTTTTTTTACGACAGGAATTGCTCAGGGTGGCTTATATCTTTCATGGATCGGCCATAAGGTAGCTACCGATGATGAATTCATTCTTTTCCTTCTGAATTTCTGGTAATTTCTCGTTAATTGGATCATAAAAGAAAGAACAGTTTCTTTCTTTCTTAACCTTTCACGAAGGCAATTATGTATTTCCCGATGTACTAATCAATGTATCTTTCTTAATTTTGTTTCAATCTTAGCCATTTGACACCATAATGTGCTGATCGATGCATCTTCTCTTTCTTGTTAGGCTCTTGTGAGTCCATTTCTTTTCGATGATTCCATGGAAAAGAAGAAGGAAGAAAATTGCTCAATGAATCGTCTAAATGTTGAATTTACAGCAAAAGACTTCCATGATGCTCTTATTCATGTGAGTTTCTCCCTCCAGAAATCCCTTCATTACCACAATGCGAGTGATTTTTAAAATTTTATTTTCTATAATTTTCCTACAATTTTGGTGGAAATTGTGAGTTGTACTTGTGATTACTTTGGTGGAATTCTGATTTTTATATAAGGATTTTAATTACTTTTGATTGTTGTTATTCTTYCGGAAGAATATACCGAATAGAAAGYAAATGACTTTTTAGTTACTAATCTGCTTTGTCATGCTGTGTAACATATCTTCCATATTTGAGCGTGCATAGAGATTACGGTATGAAAAGGAAGATTTGGAGCATGTGCTATCACTTCTTCTAGCTTGATGACGCAATGTAAAATGGTCTATTGCAATACATGTATAACGACATTTTTGACAAACGTTGTCATAGACCATCTTCAATGATGTATGATGATGTTTACCTTATACGTCTTATAAATACATTTGAGACGATGTTTGCTAACGATATTTGTACAAATGTCGTCGTATTACTATCTATCGTGACGTTTACGATGACATTTACTTAAACGATGTTACATGTGTCATTTAGATGGCACTTTCATATGATATTTTCATGATATGTTGACATAAAGTAACATATTTCAACACTTAATATATGTTGGTTATAATATCGTAATAGAATATAATCTGAGGCAACATATGCTAACGATGTTTGTGRTGAGACATTTGCYATATCTGCTAGCATAAATGCATTTCATGTTGACTTTTATARATGTTGGGAGGAAATGTCATTTTAGATAAGAATTTCAAGCAACATATGCTGATGATGTTTGACATTTTGTCGCGATAAGAATAGGTACGATGACATTTGTACAACATTGTTCAAATGTCGGGATATGTGAAATTTATGTGACATTTTGATACGTCATTTGCAATATATGTTGGCATAATGGCATGGTATGCTGACATTTATATACATTGGGTTAAAAAGTCATAATAAATAAGAATTTGAGGCGACATATGAGAACGATATTTGATCTTTAGTCGTGAAAACTTAATCAGATGATATTTGCAAATAACTTTTATAAATTAGTAAAAGAAGAACATCAATCAGAGCATGTATATTGATATGTCATTTCATAAAAAATTAAGTTTGAGTTATTTTTCATTTTCACAATAATGGTCTAAAATATTAATTTTGGTAATATAAGAAGGAAAAAGGAAAGAATAAGTTTATAGAGAGAAGAAGAGAAATATAAAGACATCGTAGGCTAATTATCAATAACGTTGATYTGAACCAGAGCCCTCTATTTATACAGGTTAAACCTTAGGGCTTCTATAGTTTCAAGGGTAGGAAAGTCATTTACTAATAATTATTTACAATACTCCCCCTTGAATGATTAATCTATACAACAATTGCCTCATAAAAATTATTTGGGATAAACCCAGTGGCAAGAAAATTAAACCAAACTAAGAAAAAAGAAGAATATAATTGATGTTGGAGTTTTAATTACTGCCTCAATAAAACCTTGTTGCGAAAACTCAGTGGGACAAAATCTTAACGAAGGAAAAAGAGTACAGCTACTTCCCCTGATATAGATGATCACTGAGTGTCTTTGATTCAACACATTCCAGTCTGATGAATCAATTTTCTCCATATTATCACTTGAGAAAATCTATTGAACATCAATGTTGCCACTTTTCTGAAGCTCGTGCTTGTAGAAGAACTTTGGGAAAATGTGCTATGTTTTATCTCCTTTGATGTAGCCTCCTTTAGGTTGTGCATAAACTCATGAGTTGCAATAATTTTTGAAGAATTTGAGCATGTAACTCTTATAGTTTGCTTAACAAATGTCCAGGATAGAGTGTTCCATATAAACAATAACTTGCAAGGAGATTTACAGAAAATGTACCAATTATGAAAATTCTTGCAAGTGCACCATCCTTCGAAAAATTTTGAGTAAATCTCCATGAATCCAATTTAATATCTCTCTATAACTTCCTGAGTAAGTGTGCCATCCCTTGGAAAATTCTTATATTCGTGTGGCTTTACACTATGTTTCCAAGTGGGGAAGCTTCACAAGTACCCACCACTGAGGCCAATAGAATAGCTAAGTTTTTGCAGAAAACATTTATACTAAATTGGGACACTTTGGCAATGATTAGTGATGGGGGCACTTATTTCTACAATAAAATTTTTGAAATTTTGTTGACTAAGTGCAGGGTCAAGCATCGTATTGTTACAACATATCACTCCTATTCTTGTGGTCAAGTTGAAATTTCCAACGGAGAAACTAAGCGGATCCTAGAAAAAGTTGTCCACCCAAATTGGAAGGATTGGTCTAACAAATTAGACAATGCTCTGTGGGCATATCACACTGCTTATYAAACTCCTCTAGGCTTATCTCCTTACAAATTGATTCTTAAAAATGCTTGTTGATTACCTTTGGAGTTAGAACATCGTGCATTCTAGGAAACAAAGGCATTGAATATTAATTTTGATGCTGTTGGGAAGGAACACTTGCTGCAGTTAAATGAGTTAGAGGAAATAAGATTGAATTCATATGACAATGCTAGACTTTATAAGGATAGAACCAAAAAATGACATGACAAACAAATTCAACCAAAGGAATTTTGAGTAGGACAGCTTATGCTGTTATTCAATTCTAGAGTCCGTTTGTTTCCTACGAAACTTAAGTCAAGATGGTCAAGTCCATTTTAGGATTACTAAGACCTATCCCCATGGCATTGATCTATTTAGTGAGACATCTGATAATGATTTTTCTGTAAATGGGCYAATATAMAAATCATATTGGTTTGGAGACATTCCTACTTGAGGAGTGTCATTCCTTTGGAATAACATTGATGGGTGAAAGTCAGGTTGAGACTTTAAATCAAGCACTACTGAGAGGCAAACCAGTGTTATGTTCGTTTACTATTTTGACATTTTCTTTTTAATTTTATCTTTCATTATCTTTGCATAATTTTAGTAATTCTAATTTTTTTTTATTTCTAAGTATCTTCCTGGTCACTCCTTTTTCCTATATTTCCATCTTGAATGCTGTTAATACAATTGCCGTTGAGATTTTAGAATTGCAGGACGTCCTCACTCATTGTTCTCTACCTTGTTGATATGTCAACATTAAGAAGCAATTCAAATACTTGTGACGTCCTGGAATTATCCTGCATGATACCCACAGACATTGCATCAATATACTTCAGCATTCCGATCTGAGTTTTGGGAATGTTCAGACCAGGTAAGCGAGATGGTGCAAATCTTTTTGGTGGTAATAAAGCTGACTTTAAGCTTGCCCCAGCTTTCCCTCTTCGTCATAGTCAATCCAATTTCTTCTCACATGTTACATGCAACCTTTCATATCCCTCATGTCTCTCACCTTTCCTGAAAAATCACCCATTTTCTAAGAAAATGTCCTCGTCTATATAAAGCTTTCATCTCCCAAACTGTATCCATCCTTTACATCTAACATTCCCAAATCTCAAAGCTCTTCTCAAAACAAGTCAAGTTGCAAGTTCCAGTTATGACCGTTTCACGAATGACAAGGCGAAAAAGCATTATGACGACATTTTTGCTTCTGAGGAGCTGTGGCTGGAGAAAGGTTTTCGCCGTGGCTGGAGAAAGGTTTTCGCCATGGCTGATGATGACATATTAGGTTTACCTCTATATGTTCATACCCACATTTCTCGGGGTTAGGTCATCTTTTGCGGTGAAGCCAGACAACCTTATTCCAGAAGTGGGGCGAGAGTGTCACTCAAACTTCATGGATGTCAAGGCTTGGAAGGTCAAGGTCCGAGGACATTTGGTGCTAATACAAAGCAAGGACGTCAATGCTATGTATGGGTTGCAGACATCGATTGTGAGTTTTTCAGGTTCATGGGTCTGATAAAAGACGACACATGGAAGACCATACTGCAAACCTAATGGTAAAAGTCACCAATTGGACTTATCTCTCCCCAGGATTATCGATCTGTCAAGAGTGTGCAAACTGCACCTGCCAAAGTTTGGCATCATTTTCTCAAGTCAAGGCTTATGCCCACTACGCATGATACCAGTCTCTCAGGATAGAATGGCCTTCCTGTTTTGCATTCTGACTCAAATCCATATCAATGTTGGGCGGGTGGTCTGTGGCCAAATGAAGTCCTGAATAAGCAAGTTGCAGGGCAAACTCTTTTTCCCCTGTTTAATCACTTCCCTCTGCGAGAAGGCTGGTGTTCCTAACCTTTATGGTGAAGATCGCATTCTTAGCCCTGACTGACTCTCACCACCAGACACCATGTTGAGGCAGAAACAATGGCTCTTGGTGAAGGACAGCCGCAATCCGCAAAGAATATATAATAGTTGGAAGGCAAAAAATGGTCAATCATGAAAAAGTAGGTTTAACCATCAAATTTCTATATATTAGGCTACTATTTGGTCCTGGAGTAACATTATGCCATCCGAACCGCATCAGTGGCTTTAACTTTGTTATATAGAACAGCAGATTCGCATCTACTCATGCTTAACAGGATAACACATAATGGACTTGCACATACTCATGGACACTAWTAATCTGAAAACATATTTARAAGTAATGATTTCCATTTTTAGCATTGGATTTAGATGAACTTATTGAGACAAATAATATGTTGAAATTAGTCATCATAGGTTACCATTTTTGGTTGATCCAGGTATAGAAGTCCCACCTGATGGTCTGTGCGTTGGCACATTTACAGCTCTCCATGCTCAATGCTAGCTACTTCTGCATCTTTACAACTTTTAACATCCAGTCCATCTTAGGGCGGTCTAGGACCAGTCCAGGCTTCTGAGGCGTCTGATCCAAGAACCCCAGGAACTGCACTTTCCTCACCTACCTTTTTACCATTTCTTTTCTTCTTCTTTTGTGGGGGAAAGGGAGTAGTTTGGGACAATATTTATCTGAGACATGATTGCAGAGATGCATGCAAGAAGTAAAGCATGTCTTGATACAATTTGCTAATATAAAATCACTGATAATTTCAAACTTGTACCTCCAGAACGGACTTTCTTAGCTCTGCAGGTTTCTTCTTACATTTCAGGATCTCACGGTCTTTTCCTGGGCATCCTTCGGAGTGATGATTACCATCATAATGCTGAAGCTAAGGAAAGAAACGAGCATGCCACCAAAAGGGTTCAAGATTACACCGCTTGATATCACCTTATCTTCTGCATAACACACCACATCAAACAATCATAGACTGGAAAATAACTTGATCTCGAAATAATCATGGAGACGTATGAAATGATTAGAATACTTACTGCACTCTTTAGGATGGCAAATACATCTCAATCCAACTCCACAATTTCCATGAGGCTTTTTGCATTCATCACAAGGATTAGGCACATGATCTGGAATATCAAATGAAATTCTGGTCCCCAACTCAAATCCATGGCTGCTGTTATCAGCTGCAGCGCTTCTAWACATTCTGCTGTAATGTGTGCAATTCAAAGTTTCGGGCCGAAAATCGAGATCCAATTTCCCCGCATCCTCAAACACTGAACAGTATGAGGAGGATAAACCTCCACAACCACTAAAGTAAGTGCAATTACGAATAAACGGAGCGGCAGAGTAGTTTTTGCTCCAGCAATTAAAGAAAACCAACGAGTTAGGCTGAGGAGGATAAGGAAGTCCGGCTGTTAGATGTGTAGGAGATACAAAGTGCGATGTGGACGAACAAGAACTGTGTGAAATAGTCAGAAGTTTACTTGAATAATCGATGGAAGAAATCTGGAAAAGGCCAAATGAGGTTCTGAAGTACAATTTCTCAGATTTGCAGAGAAGCATGTGATTCAAGATGGAAGAGTGTGACGTATTTTGAAGGTAGAAAGGAGTTGGAATCCTTGTGCTACCACAGTAGCTAATTGGGTCTGTTTGTTTGGATASGGAGATTGAAAATGAAAGATTYAGCAAAAGAAGAARTTCAAGAAGATGAAATTTCTTGAATTGCATTTCCTTTCTTTTCATTTCTTGGAATCTCTSCCTCTTCAGCAACGAAAAAACTATGAGAAGCAATTATGASTATGATAAGAAGAASAAAGTGYAAAGATCAAAAAGAGGCCTCGGAACGGAGAATCRACTTTTACTTGWATGGACWTTCTGCAATCCTCGAATTCCCTTTCTATTCCCATCTTGATTCGTCAGAACTTTCTTTACATATTAAAAAGGCATAAGGATCTTTCACCAAAAGTTCTTTTTCTCCGGTTTTCACTTTTTTTAACCTTATACTARAATGGTATATGTGCATCGAGTTTGTGCAATAAAAAGAAAAATTAAAAGAAAAAGAAATTCGCCTTTTCTTTTCTCCATATGTTTCCTAACTTGTCTGGACAATCAAACTTGATACGTBCGTGGTGACTGGTAAGCTACTCCGTTTCTTTTTTATGGTGGCTATAACTCAAGTCACTGTCATGGGACCCCCATGATTGGAAATTTATATCTCTGTCATATCAAAGCTAGATTAGGGTTGGCACCAAATCGTCCACTTGAGTTGAGGAAATCTTTAGTTAGAAGTCCAGAACTGTACTGCTCTTGCTAATGATTATCAATCCCAAATTCCATCTTTTTCCATTGAGAAACACACGGCGAGTTTTAATGTACAAAGTAGACTTGTAGATGAAAATGTAGCAATGATACTTCGTGGTAGTATAGCACCTACTGCTTAGATACAGAAGCAAACATTTAAAAAAAAAAAAAAAATGCACAATCACACACCATCTAATCGATTCTCAATGGGAAAACGCAGTAATGCATACACTAATTCTTCTTTATGGTGCAGCGTTCTTGTTGGTCAAGCAGGAGCTTTGACAGTAACAGCAGGGAAATCAAGAAGAAGAGCCTTTTCAATTACAGTTGAAAATGAAGCTGAGAATTCCACATGACTTGGATGGCCAAGAAAAGCAGTGAACTCCTCTTTGCTGCTGAATGTCATCAAGAATGCATGAGTAAAACCCTGTCTAAGCATTTCTTGATTTTCAATGTCCTGTCCCCTGTGGTAACACAAACAAATCCCATTCATCATGCTACTTACAGGACTGTAATACTACTACAAGTACGATTAAAAACATTGCTTACCATACGAAAGACTTAACAGATTCGATCTCCGAAACAAGTTTCTCCATCCCTTTCAAGATATCTTCAACAACAACATCTTCCCTAAACTTAACCAGTACCAGATGCTTGAACTCAGCCATGGACACTGCTTGAGTAGAGTAGATGGCTTAGCAAYGGCAATATCAATATATAGACAAGTTTTGTGTCAACTTCAGCAGTCCCATATGTGTTGTAGTCTTGTACCATGAATGTCAGGCTCTCCTTTAAAGACAATAMCTGCAATCCAATATTTGGAAAGGTACAATTGCATGGGACTAGAGACCCACAAAAGCAAAGCAATATACATTCAAGACTAAGAGTAAGCGACAGTTGAACTGTCCAGGACCAGTGTTTTAACCTTTGTTTTCACACGAATGGGGTCCTTGTTGAGGAAATGCCATTCTTCTTGGGTTTTGAGTGCAAATGGCAGAATCATGATGACTGAAGTTTTTATCTTTACATGGATGAAGTTGAATTCAAGCSAACTTTTTCTTACCAATATGATTCCCATCTGGTCTGAAACTTTGAACAAACTTTGCTTGATTGTTTGGTGCAATGACTTTTCTCCTGTCCCTCCCATGTGCAGTGTCTAAAAGGTGGTATAATGAATAATTGAAAGATTGATAATGAGAATGACATGCATCATTTTCAATTAAGGAATCAAGGCAGGAGTTCTGTCAATTTTTGCAACTATTACCATGATTTTGGCAAATTCTACATACATAATAATCATTTTTCCTTGATTTAGACAATTCATTGCATACATTGCAAATAATATATAAAAGTGATTTGGATGTTCTCGAATGATGTATTTGCAAGTCAATTTAAATTTTTTTCTGCAACWTATCCACCCCTTTCCCAAACTAAAAAAGCATTGCTGAGTAAGAGGATAATAAAATGCTTCTATTTTCTGTTATGGTGTCAATGTTTAACAGTTAATTTGCTAGTAGGTATATTTTCTTAGAAACATTAGGTGCAGCTTTTCACCAATTCCAATTAAAAGGGCTTCATACTTGCTACAGTAATTGCAAAAGATGGATTATTCCACACCTTGCATCACACAACTATGATCATATAGACAGGAGAGGCCGCTCCCGGAACACACAGTAAGATTACAAATTCTTGGAGTCAAGAAACTCATAACACAAACCTTGAAAATTAAATTCCAGACAAAAACTTTCTGACAAAATGGGGGCAACCCTTCGTGCACATGCACGTGCAAATACAAAATTTTAGTATTGTCTCAGTCCATCCACCATCTCCGGCAATACGCATTGGGTTACTGCAGTCTGCAGAGAGAGAGAGAGAGAGAGAGAGAGAATACAGTGAATGAATCCAAAGTCCGCCATAGCACTGTCAAATTCTTCACAAGAAGATAGAGAAAGAAAGATTGTAAAGTTATGACAAAGGTAAAGGGACAAAAATGGTTGGACTTGAGACGTACGTGTTAGATCATTTATATTACACTGCTTCTATGCTTGGTTTGTGGATCTTGCTTTTGCTTTTTCCATCGGATTTTAGTTTCATATCCTTCTGAGTTGGTGGTAATTSGGATAGAAATCAAAACACATTGTTCATCAAATATAGGCAGACAATCAAATATGTATTATAGAAGAGCTTGGTTTCCATCATTATTATCCTACCTTCGGTTCAAAGGATGAAACAATTCAAAACTCATTGTACCAGAAGGGAAAGTTTGTGCTAGACCAAACCATTAACTTAAAAGATTTTTGTTTTCGTGTGATTGAATCTATTCTTATTCCTTGTATGATTAGGTTATCCTAAGGAAGGGGTCACATGAGTTTCAAAACATCCGTTTCAAAACACGCATAACTCGAACGTTTTCACCACTGAAACAACTTCTGAATTCAATGTGTTCTTTTCTTTTGCTTAAATTGTAGTTAGTAAACTGTGGAAGAACTTCTAGCTGTGTCTTTTCAATGTTATGCAAAATTTCTGCAAATAATTGCTGTAATTTTGRACATCAGATATGCCTGTGGGATGATGTTAAAGCATATTAGTATGGTTGTGGACCAGAATGAAACATTTGTGTTTGCCAAAACCAAAAGTTTATCATCTCCAATTGGAGGTTTGCGGCCAGTGGTATTGCTTACCCCCAGGCTAGCCCAATCGAAGTAGTTTTGAGGTCAAAAGCAGTTTTTAGCTTTTCTTTTCTTTTTTTTTTTTGAAAAAAAACCTAATCAATCGAAACATTTTTGAGGTCAAAAACTACTTTCAACTTGAAAAATGGAGTTTAATAAGATTGATAAATGGTGAGGTAAAGTACTTGTGAGGAAAGATACAAAATTAAGTTTTTTCAAAAAGCAACATGTAAGTATGAAATTGAAGGCATGAACCCATTTTGTGGTGGTAGAAAATATCTTCATGACATATAGAATAATTATAAAATTACTTATATTTAAATTTAACTATATTTCTTTCCTTTTTCTTCCACTCATTAACTTATTAAAAAATATAAATTTGATTGAACTCATAAAAATTCAATAAAATACATATGATTTTTAACTCTTCAACATAAATTTCTTACTTCGTCGCTGTCCTTCGCCCGCCATTCGAAGTTTGGAAAAAAACCGCGGCTGAGCTCATCACCTGCTACCGCCACAACGGTGGTATCTTCGTCCACTATCATTCAGCGTCCTCCCACTACTAACGTAAGTACATGCTCTTTCCTCAGGTGCTCTCTCTTTTTCGTGTTCGTACTTCTTTGTATGAAGAGTGATTATGTGTTTTATTCGAGGACTAAGAAATGATTATATGTTTCTGAATCTAACCCAAGAGAGGACTGTTACCATGGTTGTTTGCACAAAACTAAGTTTGGATGAAATCATTCAAATTTACTGAATTTCTCATCAGTGGACTTCAAATGATTGCCTCTGTTGCTTCGGAATCTGGTTCAAACGACAGGTGTCTATATATAGTTCTACTTTCCAGGTTGTATATTATCTGTCTTGCTTTGAAGTCGGCTTTTAACATCTAAGGAAAGCTAAGGAAATTTACGTCTGAGAATTGTTTGAAGAAGTCTGCTGTTGCAAACCTGAAATAGGAAAACGTTTTTTTCTTTTTTTTGATACATTTTGATTATTATACTCCTTTGAGTTGTGTTGTGAGCCAAAGGAAATGCTGAGATCTTCTCTGCATTTGGGATTAGAACTCAGACTAAAGAAATTTACTTCAAAAGAAGAGCTTAGTAACACAGCCCCAAAATTGTCAAATCAGTATCTCAACCAACCCCAATGCTTTTCCCGTGTGCTCTTCTTACATCGCTGTCAATATTCTCTTATACAGTACTTTCTTAAGCCTCTCTCTTAGTCTCAGATTGTATAGACAGATTTCTAGCAGATAATAGATGTAACCCCAATCAGCGACTAGGTCCATAATATATGTATTTTCCTCATGGACGATATTAAGATTTAGAAACAACTATAAATCAATATATAAATATAGTATAAGATTAAATATCTTCTGTTATTACGTATATATAATATTATAATTTATGAAATTAAAATTCTATCTCTAGCCATTCTGGTCTTACATATTCTCTGAGATTTGAAAATACTATTACGAAGAGAATGGGATCGCAAGGCAATTAAAGTCTCTCTTTTGGAACTGTAATAGGTCTGTCTGTGAGTTTTCATTTATTTTTTTTATATTAAAGAGATTGATCATATGGAAATTTCTTTTTCATCTCTCGAGACCCCAGTATTTAAATAGGTCTGTCTCTCCACAGACAGAAAAGGAAAGGAAGATGACTTTGGTAATTTTTTATTCAGAATATTGATTATTTTGAGATGAAATTAATATTTTTAAATTAATAAAAGCATGTCCTTTATTTTCTTTTAGAAAAGTTTAATTTTTGTAGTTTCCTCCTTATATAATAGAACTATGACTTTTGATATAATGTAAACTAATAAATTTAGATTTTATTTGCTTTATAAACTAAAGTTGGTTAGCTTTATTTCCGTATAATTAATGGTGATATATAACAAAAAAATATAACTAATATTATTTTTTATCCCAAGTTTTCATTTATTAATATATTATTAATTATTTACAATGGGTTGATTTGGGCAATTTGAAATATAATTTTCTTCCTCAATTAACATAACATTTAAATTGCAACCAATATTTATAAAATAACATTATTTATTATTTTTTAGTTTATAGTTTCTTCTTTTCATCTTTTGAACTTATTAGTAAAATGTGATTCCTGGGTTTGGCATGTTTAATGAAGTATCCCCCGTTTTTGCTATTTTTGGCCAATTGCTATTCTAAACTTACTTATCTATTAGGCCTGTCAATCGGCCTCCTATCTAAGTTTGCGTCATCCAGCCAACTTTCCTTTTGCCCATATTAAATACAAACAAAACTTTATTCTTTGCTCSAGCCTAAGAAAAATTCGACATAACCAAGCCCAATAATAATTGGCCAAGAAGGACCTAACTAGACTTGCCCCAATATGAGGAACTTTAACACGWAAATGATGTACACTGAAACATAGGTTTTGGTCAAGGACATTTCAGTGGAAGCTCTGGAAGGAATTAATAGGTACAAGGACAGGCATCACAGGAAATGATGGGTTGAAAATATCAAGGTTAGTTACCAATTTTTTACTTGAAAAAATTATTGTAGATTGTTCTTTTGGCCGAAATTTGCAAAAAAGAATGTTCTTTTTTTCATAGAAAAAGAGAGAATATATCAATTATATAGAAGCCTATCATCCATGACGGAGTTCATTACATTGTGTGGATAATTATCTAGCCATAAACAGCTAGCAGATATAGAGCAAGCCAATCGAGACAACAATTGTGCAGGAATATTGGATTTGAGTGGAGGAAAGGCTAGACGTTTATAATCCAATGACTACAACATTGTTTCGGCTGTCTTAAGTGACCAAAAGAACCAGCAAACCCCTTAGCCTGTTGTAGCTGCAATATGATCTTTTGACTATCTGATTCCATCTCAAAGTCTTCAATTCTCAATTGCTCAATAAGAGTTAAGCCAGATATAATACCAAAAATTTATGCATGCTCTGCACTTATACAGTCGTACTGAGGATTAGCCTAAGCGCCTGCACTTCGCCACTGCTATCTCTAATAATCACACCCATTCCGCCTTGTCTGGTTGCCACCCTCCATCAACATTAACTTTGAATGATGCCATGAATGAGAATGTGGAGGATATCCTTGTTGAATGGGATATTCTGCAATGGCAGCCTTGAATTCTTGGAGGTATACTAATGCTAAGCAACATGTTTTAAATGGGGAGATAAGCTTGCCTTCAGAAGTCCACTTGTTGCGGGCATACCGAATCACCTACAAGGTTACAATGATCCTTTTAGCCTCTGTTGAATCTATAAGAAGTGGATGCATAAGTAATATCCTCAATGCATCATGCATAGAGTAAAGCCCTTGTAGCGCTTCCCAACCATGTGAATCACTCTCATGCCAAACGGCCTTGCCATAAGGACATTGTGTAAATAAATGCATCTGAGTTTCCTCTTGACCTCAGAAATCTGAACTAATATCAGGCATCCTTCTGTGGAGATTATCTCGAGTGGATAAAAGATTATTGCAAAGTCTCTAAGCCCATACTCGGATTTTTGGTGGCACTTGCAAATTCCACAATGATTTCCAAATGCTCCCCTTCTATTATTTGAGGAGGAACGCAATACTAAATTATCTTGGCTCCGATATAGGAATTTCATCCCCAGTTTATAAGCCGATTTCGCCGAAAATTCCCTATTCGGTTCATAGTGCCACATTATTCTGTTTTCACAATCCTCAACAGGTAGCAGGAATTTTAGATTCTCGAACAGATCTCMTGCATTGAACAATGAATTCTGTAAGTGCCTATTCCATCTAGGATGATCTTGAATAATGAGATCATGGACCAGCATATTAGAGGCATGAATAGGATTTCGTGAGAGAATTTTAAACTCATAGAGTGATGTAAGCCAAGGTGTATTCTATAGATTTACCATTACCAACTCGCCACCTTATCCCTTGGATTAGGAGGCCACACTTCCCATATACTTTTCCAAGTATAGGATGATCAATGTCCTCGTTTAGGATTCAAAAAACTCTGTGTTAGGAAAGTATTTATCTTTCAAAATTTGTGCTACAAGAGTATCTGGATTCATTAGAATGTGCCACACTTGCTTTGCAAGTAAAGCAAAGTTAAAAGCTTCCAAATGTCGAAATCCTACACTACCTTCAGCTTTGCTTTAACACAATTTCCTCCAAGAACACCAACGAATAAACGACCCTCTTTACTTGCACCCCATCAAAAGTTACTGATAATTGAAGCCAATTCTGAACATAAAGTTACTGGCAATAAAAAGCAAAACATGGAATAGACGGAAAAGATTGCTTGTAAAACTGCTTTTATCAATGTCTTTGGCAGCCATTGAGAGCATTTTTCCCTCCTATTCTCTTGTCTTCTTCCATATGCAATCCTTGATAAAACTGAAGATCTCTTTTAGATTTACCAACCAAATGAGAAAGTCCTAAATACTTCCCTCCCTGTGCAGCTTCATTTACATGTAACAATMCAAGGATCTCTTKGCGTACTGCTTGAGGAGTGGACTTAGCAATAGACAACTGAGGACTTATTGAYATTAATCTTCTGTCCAAAGAGAGCTTGTATTGCTGAAGAATATGAAGAGCATTCTGGACATTCTGAATTAAGGCTTGCAGCATTAGCAAACTATCATATGCAAACATAAGGTGGGTAAGTGTAGGGGCTGTTCTGGCTAACTTGACTTAGTTGATGAGGATTTTGAGAATAGTTTGGATCAATTGATGCAAAAGGACAATGAAAATTTAGACACTCATCAATGGAGGAAGTAAAGGAATAAATGTTAAGAAGAAATAAGGTGGTGCAGCAAAATTAAGAGAAGGCATATCTAAATTGGTTGTTAGTGTAGGAAGTAGGAGTAGATTAACTTCAAGAAGGCTCATGTACCCGACTGTAGCATTAGCGAAGTTATGCAAAACATAAAATCTTTTTCTAGTGTGATAAAAGAAAGTGAGTTGTATTAACTTGTTACATATATGTTCGATAGAAGGCAAAAGGAGAAGGTTATGTCACAGTGTGAAGTCTCGAGGAAAACTAAGGGTGGTTAAAGCTTCAAATTTGAAATGGTTAAAGGCAAGGAGGAATGAATGAGTAATATTGAATATTTATACTTTTGAGTATTTGTATTTGAGTAATGGATATTTGTATTTTGACGTTATCTAACCTTTTCAATTATTGTTATTATTTTAGCTTTATTTGATAGAGAATAACTATACTATAATGGATGGTTATGACATGATGACCCTCTAAACGCCTCATGTGACTGGGAGAAAGAATAATTTTGACCAATTATAACTTGTAGCAATGATTCATATATAAATAATGTATGAATTCATATCATACTGGAATTAAATGGTTGAGAGACGTAATAAAGCGTCATGAAAAGAGATGTTTGAATATGGTCAAAATGACGAAAAATGCCCTTCTTTTACTATGCATGAATTTAGAAGTAAACCATGGTTTGAAGCCTTCAAGGAACATGTCAATTCTTTAGAAATTATCTATTCGCTTAAACATTTTAGTTCAAGGTACATTTAATWGAAAGACACAAAAAAACACTTTCAACATTCTAGAGAAACTATAATTCAAACTTTTAGAGAAGTGTTAGTTGCAAAAGGTTTGATAAAATCAATAGATCCTGAATTTTCTAATATCATACAAAATAATTCTCCATGAACAGAGATAGATGCCCTGCTTCAAGGTAGAATGTGATTCCTTTAATAGTTTTATGTTAGTGAATTATTTTTTTTAAAGAAATATCATTCATTTAATTGTTTATAAGCTAATGATTGATGCTTATATTAGGATTTACAACTCAAAGATTGCATTCATAATTCCATTCTAAGATATTCGGCAAATGATCAGCTTTTACAAGATTTGATGCATATATACTAATTTTGTGCCACATTGCATATTTGAAGATATAAGTAATAATTCTTCATCTCATGAGAGTTCTTCTAATAGTATGATTACATAATGGTGAGATTGCTTCTTCCTTGATAGCACAAAGAAATCWTTAATAAACATTCAAAGGAATGTTTGATTATTATTGTAATTTTTGAACAAATTCAATAATAATTTTTTTAGTTTACTAGACTATTTTGTAACTTGATATATATAATATTTGAATCTTATAAAATATTAATTCATAATTATATTTAACTAATTATAAATTGAATAAAGACTGACGTATATTATTTATCCTTAGTAATTAGAAATTCTATTTTATATTGTCCTTTTGTGTCATTTCACATGTTAAATTTGATTTCATCACGAYTATTATCAAAAAATTTCAAATTATTTATTGGGATAGAATCACTTTTACAAATATATCACCAAACACTAATTAATTTTTACAAGTCGCACTTCCCCTTATATTGCATCGCTCTTGCTAATAGTAACCACAAATGGACCTTAGAAAAGAATGAACAAGGCAATGCCAACCGCGTCAACCTATGAGTTTTACTACAATGAATTAGTTATAAGGATGAACTAGTTCACAATAATGTCCTTTCCACTTGAGAGCTCTCTAGTTCAAAATAACTAGTCAGAAATTTATAATATTGTAGAGCACATCACTAATGGTTTGTTTTTCCTTTTAGGTTGAAACAATGGTTTCTCAAAATGAATTAAATACTTAATTATTAAATTATTAACTTGATAACAAATTAATTTTGAACATAATATTTACTATCATTTTTTAAATTGTTTTTTAGGCTGAGAAATATATACCTAAAACCAAAGAAATTTTAGTTAAAAAAAGATGGAAAGTATGAAAATTAAAATGCTTTAACTTTATTCAATATTGTTGAATAAAAGATGTTCATGGTATTGTCAATGGCGGTTAGAGATCTACTTACTCATATAAAATATCCTTCAGTATACTATTCTATACTTTTTACGTGGTGAGGGTTCGACCAATGGCGGAGCCACGTATTGTTGATGGGGGCAGGAGATCTCATTGAATTTTCTTTTAAAATTTTGTTATTTTGATTTTTTTTCTTTTAAAATTGTAACAATCAAGGTGCAATATCTCACTATTAACCCCATTCATCATTCTTAATTTTCTCTTCTTCTTTTGAGGTTACAATTTTAGATTTCAATTGCCATGGTTTTAATTTTTTATAATTTAAAGATTTAAGAAAGATTAATTGTTAAATATATAAATTTTTATTTAAATCTTTAATTACTATGCATATTATAGATRCAGTTTGTTTTCATTTGGTTGTAAATTTACCTCTTAGAAAATCCTGTTATTGTTGTAATATAAGAAGGAAAAATGCGAGGAAAAGTTTATAGAGAGAAGAAGAGAAGTACGGAGAAATCACATATTCAATATCATTAACCATGATCTCAATGAAATCCCTCTATTATAGAGGATAGGCCCTAGATTTACCCGGATTTTATGGGCTTCTAGGGTTTAAAACTCAATGGGATAAAATCTAAACGAAGAAAAAAGAGTACAACTAGTCCCTTGATTATTGAATGTCTTTGAGCCGACACATTCCAATTTGATGTATCAACTTTCTGAATGTTGATGTCGGCAACGATTTATTGAGTAAGTCCATTACATTATRACTTGACCAAATCTGTTGAATATTGATGTCGGTACTTTTCTGAAGCTTGTGCATGTAAGAAGAACCTTGGAGAAATATGTTTTGTTCTATCTCCTTTGACGTAGCCTCCTCTGAGTTGTGCAATAAAAGCCGCACTTTCTTCATAGAATATGGTTGGGCCCTCTTTTATTGAAGCTAATCTACAAGACGATTGGATTTAGTGCATCATATTTCTCAACCATACACATACTCGATTTGCCTCATGGATTGTAATGATTTCTAAGTGGTTTGAGGATGTAGCTATTAGAGTTTGCTTAACAGATCTCCACAATATTACAATCCCWRCACATGTAAATAAGTAGCCTGTTTGTGATTTGGCTTTATGTGGATCCAAGAAGTATCATGCGTCTGCATATCCTACTGAAGAACATTTAGGCTTTTGTGAATAATATAGCCCCATATCTATTGTACCTTTTAAGTATCGAAGGACATGTTTAATGTCATTCCAATGTCTTTGAGTGAGGGCAGAACTATATCTTGCAAGGAAATTTATAGAAAATGCTATGTTAGGTCGAAGGAAACTTGCAAGATAAGGCAATGTACCAATTGCACTAATGTATGGTACTTCAAGACCAAGAATATTTTCCCCATCTTCAAGTCAGCGAAATGGATCTTTATTAACTTCAAGCGACCTAACAACCATAAGTGATGCCAATAGATGAGCATTGTTATATAGAATCTCTTTAAAACCTTTTCTGTATATGTGGATTGATGAATAAATAATCCTTCAGGGAAATGTTCAATTTGCAAATCAAGATAAAATTTTATCTTTCCTAAATCTTTCATCTCAAACTCATTTTTCAAGTATTGCGCAGTCTTGTTGAGCTCTTCAGGAGTCCCAAATTAAATWTAAATCATCGACATAAATTGTGATAATTGAAAATCCTATATTTATTTTCTTTATGAAAACACAAAGGCAAACATCGTCATTTTTATATGCCTCCTTCAACAGATGTTCGCTAAGACAGTTATATCACATCCGTCCGGATTGTTTTAATCCATATAATGATCTTTGCAATTTGATTGAGTACATGTTCTTGGGACAATTCGTATTTACTTCTGGTACTTTAAATCCTTCAGGGACTATCATGTATATGTTATTATCGAGTGAACCATATAGATATGCAATAACTACAGCCATAAGGCGCATACCAAGCCATTGTGACACAACCAAGTTTATTAAGAATCTAGTGTGATAGAGTCTATTTCTGGGGGATAGATTTTCTCGTAATCTATTCTAGGTCTTTAAGAGAAACCTTGTGCTACGAATCTTGCTTTGTATCTCATAATTTCATTTTCTTCATTTCTCTTTCTTACAAAAACTCATCGTATCCTTCAGGGATAATATTAGCAGGAGTTCAAAATACAAGTAGAAAAACTTTTCTTTTTTCTAAAGAATTTAACTRTATTTGTATGGTATCTTTTCAGTTAGACCAATCATCTCTATTTTGACAGTCTTTAATGGACTGTGGTTCATAGTCCTCATTTTCCATTATCTCAAATGTCATATTAAATGTGAAGATATTTTTTATGACAATATTTTCTCACTCCCATAATTTATGAGATAATGAGTAATCTATGAAGATCTCATTATTTTCGGACAATTGTTGTTTTGCTAGAACTTCACTTTTCGCATTTGATTGATCAATATTTTCTTTTACTTGTTCTTGTTATTTGTTGGTTTTTCTCTCGTACCTTTCTCTTTCGAGGGATAGAATATTTGGCACCAACTGCTCGACGATGCTTTTGGCGCATATTAGATTCATTGGCTATAACAACTTGTTCTACAGGAACGTCAATTTTTGCAGGGACATTTTCTGCTGGTATATAAGATTTTGTCACATTTTTTGTATTAACAAACTTATCTGAAGGTTGATTTGCAACTTCTTACAAATGAATGATCTTTTCAACTTCTTGTTCACATTGATTACTGCGCGAATCGACGTGAGATAGAGTTGTTTCTTTCCGTGAAAGATCATGTTGTTTTTGGGATGTAACTTTGTCCCTCCCAAAGTTGAAAATGTCATTTCATCAAAATGGCAATAATCATGTTATTTTTGGAATGTAACTTTGTCCCTCCCAAAGTTGGAAATATCATTTCACCAAAATGGCAATCTGCAATTCTTGCTATAAACAAATCARCCATTAATGGTTCTAAGTATAGAATAATAGATGGTGAATCAAATCCAACATAAATTTTAAAGTCTTCGTTGGGACCCATTTTGATACGTTGTGGGGGTGAAATTGGTACTTTGCACAACACAACTAAAGACTCTAGGTGAAAAACATCTGGTTCTCGACCAAAAATAAGTTGCAAATGGGAGTAATTATGATATGCAATTAGCCTTATTCAAACCAAGTTGCAGCATGTAATATGGCATGACCTCAAGCAGAAGTCGGGAGTTTTGACCTCATAAGTAATGGTCTAAAAATTAATTGGAGTCGTTTGATAAAAGATTCTATTAAGACATGAGCAACTGAATGTTCAATTTCACTCCCAATTGATATACAATATTCGCCGAATGCTTGAGATCTAAACTCATACATATTTTTCTTGATTCTGTAATCTGAGAATTGAGCTTTTAATTTTATAATTTGAGCAAGTAGTTTAGTAATGTTGCAAAGCAAGCAAAAGGACCTTGTTACTACTATAAGCTATATTAAGATACGTTGTGTGTCGTCGTAGAAATTTCTTGATCTTGTAAGAAAGCGGTTTATTAGAGATACAAACCAACGTACAAGTGTTACCATCGAATCAATAATCTGTAGGTCGGTACTTCACTTATTACTTGAAGTCTCAAAAAATGCGTTCCTCAAGTAACCGCTATAATAAACCAATGTGGGTTGTATACATGGTAAAGCTAATTAATCTGTACCAAAGTAACTGGTCACGTGTGTTGTTCTACAAGAGTAATTAT
>MEJB01000004.1:3459846-3499788 GCA_001752375.1 Rhazya stricta | reverse complement strand
CCGACTCCAAATAGCATTTTATTGAAATTTCAATGAAAAAGTGCCAATTAGAGTAGCTTTTTCAATAAGGTTCAAATCCCTTGTCCATTGTTCCATTCAACACCCTCCCTGCATGCAAAAAGATACCCAACATAGGAATAAAATGTTCAGACACCTACATTCCKAAGAAAAGGCATGTCCAAAAAACACTACACYTAGGAAGTAAAACATCCAAGCTACAAATTTTGCGTACACCAACTAAAAGAAAATAAAAGACACCCCAAAATATAAAACATAAATTCAATAATACATGTACACAATAAATTTCAAAAAATATCTACAAAAGACAACTACATCATGTCCCGGGAGTTTAGCAAACTGTAGGATGTCTAACTCCTCTAGACCTCTCATCAACGACCTACCCATCTCCACCTACCTCACCACCTCTTCGAAGCCTCATCCTAAAGACTCGAAATACCCTCCTAATGACTATCTGCATAAACTGTCCCATCTGCCTGAGTGACACACTTCTCTGGCTGACTGTAGAAACCCTCAAGGTGATCGTCTCCATATCTCGTCTCATCATCTGGCATAGTCCTRGATGGACCCCCCTRGTCACCCATCTGGCATGGTATAYCAAGGATAGCCTAATCAAATATGAGGTGATCCTTAATAATGACACCTCAAAATTGATTGTCTGTATAATAGTGTCWAGCCTGCTCATCCTAACTCTAGTAGTCCTGCCTCTGACCAATCTGCTCATCTYGCCTCTGACTAGCRGAATCCTCTRCCCGATGTCTCTATCTCCCACCTCTAGCAACACCTTGCCTACTTTGGCCCTTAACTTGATCATGTGGTTGTATAAGAGCATGCTGGATCACGGCAATAGAAGGTGCATTAGCCGACTCGGGCGACATGACAACCTATCAACTACTCCCCTACAATAGCCGACTGCATACATCACAYATGGAATAGAATATGCATCTCGAATATGGATCAACATTTGGAATCCCGAAATCTATGAGCGAATGCGGGTGATACTCGTACTATAAAAATAAGATATAAATAGAAAAAAATTATAACATGAAAGAAATCAATCAATAATTAAAAGAACTTTAATTTATTTCACTTGAAATAAACTYAGCTCAYATCCTGTTCCTGAAACRCATCTGCTWTAGTACTCCTATGCTATGGATTGCTAATAACCAAACYGGTAATCCTAGAATACCAATCACGCTAGTATGGACGCATGTGTCGAGCATCTGTGTGATCGCACTAACAACTRGATCTCGACAGGAATCCTAATCTCAAATGTACCTTGAGTGTTTAGTGCTCCATGAAATTGCAATATCACCTGTTAGCCCCGTGCCATGCAATGCGATATTATAACATGATCCCCGTAAGGGAATCCCCTGCTCCATGTGAAACTGACYAAATACTCRAGAGYGCAGAWAGTGCTCCACAYTCTCCCAATATATGAGTAAGATCTCAACTAACCAAATCTCAAACATGCCTAAAAACTGCTGGGGAATCATCGATATCACATCATCATATCGGGTCCAGACAAACTAAAAACATTTAAAAGTTTAAACCTTTAATTAATTAAAAATAATATTCAAATAAGATCGAAGAATTTCAAGATACCTAATACTCATAATATCCAATCTCATCAAATRTAATTGATCCCGGTAAGTGACTAAGACATGAGTGGGGAGCCAATGAAGATCAAGGCATGCTACCCATCACGATGCATAGGGTGCACTGTCAAGAATCTCAACTCGTGCGACATCTCTCAAGATAGGAAAAATGACTAGAATGTGCTCCCAAACCTACAACTATTAAGATTAAGAGTTTAACAATTGTACTCTTACTTAACAAGTACCACTAAGTAAGACAATATTAACCAAATGGAGAAAAAGATTGTGACAACAAACCTGTACAAGAATAGAATGACTGTACACCTCCTGACACTATGCAATTGAGACGGTGATATACAATGATACAAATATGGTAGAATGGCTGATCCRAAKTCAAATTCCCTGAACGACAAAGATTTTCAAGCAATAGCAAATAACGAAGATCAATCTTGTTCCGGAATGGTTTGCAAAAGGAAAACCACCCATGAAATACAAGATCAAGCAATGAGCCCGCGTAGCACAAGCTAAATTATCCTTAGGATTGGCCAAGGGTCTCATAAACTCTTCCAGAATGCGTAAAAAAATACGATTTCCCTGAATCTCTGAAATGGCAGGTCAAATCTTACAGACTTATAGCAAAAATCTTGTCACTATTCTACATCCCTATCATATTTACCGTCGGTGATAGCGTCGCCACCAATGGGCAAACCTAAAATGCCGCTACGTCATGCAAYGTAATAATAGCCTCCTCACAAGTAAGATAGAATGTATGGGTTTTCGCAAATCATCTCTCAATCATTGTTGCCACCATTGAATAAGACCTAATTGTGCAACCCTATTGAATCCCACGATATCTATCAACTCTCTCACTCTTGGCGGCGCCGCATTATACCCTTTTCAGAAATTCCCATCTTGTTTTCTAACGTCCAAATCTTTCTCGGCATATTCTCCACCCTCCCATACAAGACTACATTGATGATACATCATGTCTTGTCAACACATTGGTGTCTAGTGAACCCGGGTGAACATCCATGTGTACACATATCTAATAGAACACGTATATTAAATTTAAAAAGAAAATTTCAACAGATCTTCCTCTATAAATAAAACATTTGTTAGGCTCAAGAGGCCTCATTTGTTTACACAAATCCCATTCTCCATCAATTACACAYCCAAAATTTCAATACAAATCAATTTTCATATTCTTATTTTTTCCATAAAAGCTAATCAATTAAGCATAATGACTTCAAATTTTCATCATTAATTAGAAAACAAGTAAAATAACTCGATGTGTTYGTAGCATCTTGAGTAAGAATGTTGGATGACAATCCCAACTTCGAGTTGTTCAAATCAATCTCGGCAAAATAAAAATTTTTCATTCACATCTCCTTTTTCGAAATAGGAAAGCGGAAAAAATACATTTCTTAATTAAATATATAAGGTTAGATCTTTACACTTGATAAATATATATAATAATTGACTTGTGACAATTGAAATATGAGTGATTTGAACACAAATTAGACCATATAGAAAAATTTTATCATAGGGATCTGCCATACTAACGAACTAGTTACTAAACTTGATTTGATTTTAAAAAAATAATAATCATCTCAAAAGATAAAAGAGACTAATAAATTAAGGTGAGATTAATCAAAATAGGCTAATGTAAGAWACTCAGGTTGCAAATAATTTATGTTTACAAATTGCAGACCAACACAAAAAATGAATAGGTTAGAAAAATAGTATTTCAACAGTAGCCCTATCTTAAATCACTACCTCATCTCTCAAACCTAGGGTCAGCTACAAGTCCCATCTAGATATAACAGGTGAACCAAATAATATTACTCTCCACTAGGTTTGTGGCAAAAGAAGATAAAAATGTAAAAATTGCAAAATGAATGGTGTAGATATCAATTAGATCATTTGTTATTATTCTCAAATATATGAATATTAAATAATTTAGATGATACAAACTTTGYAAAATTTGATCCCAATAAAAATCCATTATCCATCAATTAGTWATTTTTAAATTTCAATGGTTGAAATGAACACGCCTAAAATGACAAGACGTCTCCAAGTGCACCAGGAAAGTCAAAACATAACTTCTAGACACTAAACAAAACTGTTGAATGAAAAGCCCGCAAYACCCTTTCATTTCTAGCGACCTAGGGGGTGATCATAGMTATGAGCATTGGTACTAATTTCTTGGCAATAAATTGTAGCATATATGAAAAAGTTACTACCTACAACAATGCCATCCTAGCTCTTGTAGAGAGGCAATACACACACGTGGCTCCTAGAATCAAGGTTGTTCTTTAACTCATGTWCAAGCTTTTTAAGCTGATTAAAAAGGTGATAATTTAATAAATGTTATCAAAATAGTAATGTCAACATWATACATACTCCATTTAAAGACATAATGCTTACCCATCTCTTCTTAGTTCAAAGAAAAATGCATAACTGAAAATTTCTARTAATTTCAAAAGAAGAATGAATGAATCTAAACGAAAGAACTGTCCTCCAACTCCAATCTCCGGTGACACGTCGAAATTATCCTCATCGCAATCGCAGTTGCCGAAGGGAGGAATCTAACGAGGGGGTTTTAATTTCAAAGAAGTTCTGTAAGAGTTTTAGAAGGAAACGAAGTGGGAAACATAAAAGACGTAATAACAAGACTCCATGCAGCGTATTTAATGATGAGAATGTGACTTCTTCTAGGGTCTTCAATTGATACAAAAAGGTTCATGAAAATATGAAAGCAGAGAGTACAAATGACATCTTCAACTAATAAAAGTGTAACTTATACTGTTGTCTGGCTAAACTCCAAAAGGCTGGATAATATARAATAAAGTGGYACAATTGGGTAAAAGACCCTATGTTCAAACTTSTAAGTCATCAAAAGTTGAGACAACACCGTCACTCACCGCTCACGTAACATCCTCAATGTGGAATTGTCATTTTGTCTCTATTAGGAGGACTAGAATCCTTTTTTCTTAAAGTAGATTTTTTACCACTTTGACCAAAAAGGACTCCAGCTTGGTCAAGATAAAAAGTTTTTAAATGTCAYCCCGTTTTTAGTTTTTTGTACTACTGCACGAATATAATTCAATCCAAATGAATCCTTACTATTTGTCGTTGGGGATAAAATGTTCAACTATTCTTACAACTCAATTTCAACCTTCCAATGATACTATTTAATGAAGTGCCGTTTTGTCTTTCAGCTCCTCTTCTGGCTTCTTTTCTCCTTTATAGGAAATCATTTTTTTTTCTTTCTTTTTTTTCCACCGAGAAGGAAAAGAAAAATTAAAAAGAGAAAAGGGAAGATGATGACCGATCGCGATAGTCAGAGACAATCAAAGTTCTCACACAAGAAAAAATAATTAACGTTAAACTCATGGCTTCCCATGTTTTGTGCATCCTTATTAACGTTAAATTTAGGATACTTTATATAGACATCATCTCCCAGCTTCACGTGCAATAAAATATAAAGATAGTTTAGTCTGCATGTATGTGCTTGGACGAGTTGTGAGTACTATGTCCCTATTTATAACATGTGTATTTTGAACATTATTTATTGTAGAGTGGTTTGTGCTCTTGGTTCTCATGTATTATCTGATTTTTTCTAATGCATAGATCTGATCATGATTCATCAACTATCTTCATTTACTCTTAATTAAAACAGTAACTCTTTAACGATTTTACGATGATTAATGAATCTATTGGTTTTGACATGATTATCTCTTACGATTTTAACATAAGTTCAATTTCAATTCAGTCAAAAGTTTAAAAGGAATTTAAGTTTAAAAAAAAAATACAAGGCAAAATCTAATTTTTTATTAAAGAAATAAAAGTTTATTATAAAAATGGGTTCAATTTAACTTTTGTCTCAAAAAATTAAGGCGTAATTATATCTTCCCGAGGATATACAGGAATCGATCAATAAACAATTTTCTTACCTCTAATTCCTTCCTTATCTCAATCAATTACTCATGGGCTTTGGATCACCCGTGCTAGCATTAATTATGTCAAATAATTGAGGGAAGTAGGGCTGAAAATTTTATTATTGTCATTCTTCAACTCTAATCCAATCACCGAAACTAGATTRGGCTCTAAGGAGTTTAGACTTAGAGAGAGGATTAATTTTTTGGTAATATGTTTCTTTAGTATTGAAATATTACTCAATCAATCGTCGATACTGGAATTGCAAGCAGATTCCTCACAATCAAATATAAGACTTGAATTTTTTTTCCTTTTTTGGCTCTATTAATGTACGTTGTCAACGCTTTCAACGTTTATCTGTATTTTTTTAACTAAAAACAAGTTGTTAGGTTAAGACTCGAGAATGAAACTCGYTTTAAATGACGAATTTGCTTTCTCATTCTATTGTCACATTATTAGATTTGAATTACTCTTTTGTTTATTCGTACTACAACTAGACGATGACTTAATTCTCAATTTGAATTTGTATATTATAAATAGGATTAAATTACACATAAAAATACTTATAATTTTTTCTCAACTTCACTAATTTCATTCTTGAAGCATCATACTTCATTATAATTACATTACAAAAAAATTATAATATATCTAACTAGGTATTTTTTGTAAATTTTTTAAATTGTTCATGAGATAAAAAACATTTACAATTAGATTAATTTTATGTATTTTATTTTTTATTTTTACTATTTGAACTATCTCTTTAATAATTTATGAATTATCGATTCCAGATTATAAAAATTAATAAATTAAAAATCACTAGTTCATGTGATAAATTGAGTAAATAATTTTTAAATCGTAAACTATGATTTGATTCTACCTCGATTCATTGATCTTGATTGAATCGTGYAAACTACTAATACATTATCTATGAATACTAATTAGAATGCGATAAGATCCAAAATATGAATCTCATAATAAAAAATATAAATACTCAAAAATAATAATAATAAACGAAAAAAATAAATACGATGTGATATTGTATATGATATGATGGAATATACAAGTCGCCTACAAGTATTTGATTGGCTGCAAAAGTGACACCGTACCCACTGTTCTAAGAACACGTGGGGTCCTCCTCTTCGGTTCAGTCTCTTTTAGAAGCGGGGAGTGACCCCAACCGCACAGCCGTCCTCTCGTAGTTTTTCCCCACGTGCTATTGTGAAACTAGACATTTCCCATTCATTTTGTCACGTGCCGAAATGTCAAAGCCCCACAAATAAAGTAATATTATCCTGTTAGCACGTGTTTTTGCATTCCTCACTTTGTTTCCACGCCGCGACGCAGTCGCATTATTTCCGTCTCCATCTTCATTTGTWTTTTTTCATTTTTCAACTGCCATATCCATATATATGCTACTTCCTGCGCTGGTCAGAAAAGCTAGCGGAATAGAAGAGTTTTGATGGATCGTGAAGATGATCAATCTTCAACTTCATCCTCTTCTTCGAATGCGCACTCGCCGAAGAATTCGCAGCTCACGACACATAAGAGGAAGGCGGGGAGGAGAAAGTTTAAGGAAACGCGCCACCCCGTGTACAGAGGAGTGAGGAGGAGAAATGGGAGCAAATGGGTGTGTGAAGTGCGTGAACCGAATAAGAAATCAAGAATTTGGCTGGGGACATTTCCTACACCGGAAATGGCAGCTAGGGCACACGACGTCGCTGCTTTAGCTCTTCGTGGTGACTCTGCTGCTTTGAACTTTGCTGACTCCGCTAGGTGTCTTCCTCGAGCTCAGTCGTCTTCTGCTAGAGACATTCAAATTACAGCATTGCGAGCTGCGGAAGCCTTTCGACCATCATTAGATTTTTTCAACCCTTCTTCTTCAACGGAATGTTCTTCGCATAAGCAGACCGGTGGTGAACCTTGGATACATGACAACAAAGTGCAAGAAAATCAAAATWCAATCTCTCAATCGGTTGATAATTTGCAACGGGTTTCAAATCATTCTACCTCGATGTTCATGGACGAGGAGGCGATGTTTAACATGCCGGTATTGATTGACAGCATGGCAGAGGGTTTGCTCCTAACTCCACCAGCTATGAAGAAAGGATTTCATTGGGACGACGACATGGAAGATGATTCTGAGTTCAGTTTATGGAAGGACTAACTGCAAGGAGCTATCGATTGGCAAGGATTGCTAGATGTTATTCATATGTATATTTTTGGTATCTGCACTGTAGTACCACTGATCGAAGTATTGATAGTTTGGTCAAAGAGTAATTAGCTGATACGATTCTATTTATTTTCATTTTTTAGACTATAGAAGTGATAACTCTTGATTTAGTTTCTTCATCTTATATTTTTTTTCTTTCGTGTATAAACTCAATCTTGAAACCAGTAATTCTTTTTTCCTTATAAATCAATACATTAAATGCTCAACTTTAAACATCGAGTAAACATTTATTCACATTAATTTTACCTTACTGGCCTAATTTAACATCAAAGATACAAACATTCTTTTAACCTTTTGGGGCAAAGAAAGGAATTATCTCCAGATAATTTGGATTCTAGAATGATGGGATGGCCTCGTGGAGATCGATCCTCAAATAACTTCATTAAATTTTATATAGTAAACATGGTAAGAACTKTATATATCTATAGTTGCATGAAATGACTCGACTAAATGCATGAGGAATAGYATGGTGTAGAATGATGGAATGCCTTGGCATTTGATTTTTACTGTTTGTGATTGTGACCAAAAAGAGAAAAGGTCAAATGCTTGTCTGGTTTTGGTTTTGATGGAGATAGCATTGTCCAAAAGATGGACTCGAATATATTTATGCATTTATAATAAAATCATCGACTAAAAAAGTTATTTTCTCAATTACGTCTAAAAATTATCATAATTTAATAATCGAATATCTAAAAATAAAATCATCCATATATCATTAAATAATAATGATCCACATATATTAATTTTTCTTAAAAACAGAAAAGTTCACAAAAAGAAAAAAAAAAAAGGAAAAACATGTGGCCACGAATGGACTCATTGCAGGCTTATCATGGTCCTCCCTATGCAGAAAATTACACCTAAGAAATGGACCATGAGGCAAGGAGTCTTCTCTTTCTTTTTCTAATTTGGACAGTGAAACAAAATGTAATAAATCGACTCCCTTCTGCTGACTTTGTTTCATCAACGTAATATAATTGCCGACCATGTTTTCGTCCATTCCTTGGTTTCAAATTCTTAACTATGAGTTTCCATTTTATGATTTTGATGAGATCCAAGTAAAATATGCAAGTTAAATTTGACCTTGATTGAGTGGCAGATATTAACGCCTTCAGACAAGTAAATCAAGAGTTGATTCCTGAAAAATATATTTTTTATATTAAGCATCTATTATTATATCTGTGTTTGTAAGCTTCACTAACAATATGATTCATCTTCTAATAGTTGAATATTTTAAAATTTTATAAATCAGTACCACCAATAATGTTGGAAGTATTTAATAATTTAATATGCTATAAATCAGTCCCCTGAAACTCTTTCTAATAATTGACATATTGCAAGTGGGCGGACATTAATTCCTSTAAGAGCACAATAGCAATTTGCATATAATTCAATTATAKAGATTTAATTTCAAACACATTCTTTAAAAGATAAAAGTCTTGTCAAACTGTTCTTCATTGCCAGATGATGAGGGTAGGAGTACTCTAATTAGGTCTGATGCTAAGTCATCTGTTTCCCAGGAACGAATGATCATCGCTGGTAGCCAACTTCCACTTCGGGAACATCGAAGATCAGATATTGGGATGAGGACTCCCTTCTTTTGCAACTCAAAGATGGCCTAGGAGAAGATGTGGAATTGGAAGTCTGAAAGAAGAAATTGATCCGAGTGGACAAATGATGTAGCCCAGGKTCTGCTTGAAACTTTCAAATGCGTGCCTGCTTCATTTCTCCCCAGCTAGCATTTATGGCATTTGTTTCACTACATGCTTCCTCTATCACCTGTTCTTGGAGGTAGGTTTGATCGTTCCTGTGGCAAGCTTATGTCTCTGTGAACAAGATTTTTGCTGATGAAGTAGTTATCAGTCCTGATGATGATTTTCGTGTGGGTGAATATTCGAACTTTGTTTGGTGGTTTTGCCAACATGGCTGAGGAAGATATTTAATAGCTAGGATAAAGCTCGGAGTTTTTCTTCAATTAGGATGCCCTTTTGGTCGAATTTCAAGTGCCTTTCGGTGTATTTTAAGATTGAAATACCAATTTCCTCTATTTTCTGTTATGAAATTGAAAGGTTTTTCTTTCTTTCTTTTTGTCCCTCTCTCTCTCTCTCTCTCTCTCTTGTTAAGAGGAGTGAACCGATTGAATTCTGAACAGGAATATGAATATAAATTTACTGATTTGTTCCTAAAAGTCAAGCCTTTTATCATTTATACCCTTCTTGACTCTCGTTAGGTTAATTATGGAAAAAGTTAGCAGAAGGATCGAATTAATATTCTTTTTGTCAAAGTACGACATTTGATTGAGAAAATTGGAATATAAAATTCTAAATTAATATTGTATGATYTTTCTAGAGACCTTTTTAAAATTCACCCGGCAATAAATAAATGTCTCATTCCAAGAACTCCTAGTGATGCATTTTGACATTTATTCGGAAATCGTTCCCAAACCGACTTGTACGACTTCAACTTCAAGCAAATGCAAAGAACCCATCCACGGACCTACCTGTCTAAATGCTAAATGTTAACAGAACAAAGAATCCAAAAGTAACAGAACGCCAATATCTTTATGTAAATGCTTTCCTAATACACTCTCCTGCTATCTTAACCACTCAAATTGGTTGAAGAATAGGTAAACATCCTCAATCTCAAATCCAAACTTTCATGCTTAGTGGCTTTTGTGAAAGAAACTTTTGACCAACTGATGCTTTAATACTGCTGAAGGGACAGTAACCTGAGCTTGTCCTGTTTTCCGGGAGGAAACATGGCTCGCCTATACTCCCAACCATTTCAGCCCCGGCCGGTGCTTGCATAACATCAGACTAAATCCACTGAGGAATTGAATACCAATATGTTAAAGTGAGAAGCTCAATGGCAGAACATTGATTGATTTTCGCCCTTCATAGACAAACTTTCAGACTTCTTAAGCTGAGACATTCGCTTACGATGGCGACGACCCTGTTTATGTTGTTCCCACTCATGTGCCCCTCGAAGCACTTTACTGTCACATGCCTAAGATCGAATAAGATCAGTATCACATTACATACAAATGCAAAATACACCTGGAAGAGGTATAGATGGGATGACACAAAAAGCAGGGAGTTGGGGAGGGAGACTCTTCATAGATCTTGCTCACCTTGCATACATATTGAGTCCACAGGTCCCTTTGAATCAGCTGCATTTCTTCAGAAGCACCACAAGGCTCTTCTGGACATGCTTTCTTATCAAGAAAAGATTTGATTATTCTGACAGAGGGTTCCACAACTTCCGCCGCCCATAGCTCATCAGAAAAATCTACAAATTAAGACATGCCATCAAATTGAGAATAATAGGCAGAAAATGTGTCTTCTAAGAAAGTAGAACAAATGAGTGAGTTATAGAAGAATATCTTAAACAATTTCTAAAACATGGAAAGACTTACGCGATATCGATTCTGTTGAATCAACATAGTCTATGCTCCATCCAAAAAGCATCTCTAGTCGTTTAAGCCTTCTCTTCTGTGGATAAAAAGGATACGAAATACAATATTGAATTGGAATAAGCAAAATAAATGTCCCCCTGGTAACTCAAAATAGAGGGCGGCAGAAATTATAAATACCATTTGTTGGATACTAAAATAATTTATGCCACTCTGTGTGCAAAGGCTGAAAATTGACTTATTCGAATGAATTTTGAAGATGCATGGTGACTGATTACTATATCCTTCAGTGGCTATATTCTGTATCCGTATTTCCACCAGATCAAGGATCTGTAGCTGATAAATGTGATAGAACATCTATCTTTATTGGCAATACTATTTAAGATTACAAGTTCCTTTGTCTTTTTTAAACTTTTATACTTCTGAAGTGATCGTTAGCAGAAGAGGAATCAAAAGAAACTGAAAAAGAAAAGGAAAAAAAATGAATTTTGACTTTCAACTGATTTCTAAAGCAGCATTCAAGCTAACTGATGACACCTGAACATTAGGAATTATAGGGCAAATGAAGGGGCAACATGCAGCCATGAAGAGGAAATTTGAAACAGGCAAAATCCTTAGACATGCAATAAGAATTTATGTTATTTATCCAAAGGAACTAATAGATATCTAACAGCTTACTTGACGGCGGACAAGTCTTCTGGTGTTTAGCTTTACTTTCTCAATGGCTTCTCTTAATAAAATTTTCTGTTGGTTGTCATTGGGAAAACTTAGGATTTGCTGCAGATATTCTTTCAATGTCTTACTGGCTGAAAAAGGGAAATAGGAACCATTCCTACTATTTTGAGGTTCAGATATGTAACACCTTAGAAAATCCGCAAACTCACGAACACCAATTGCTTGTCGTATTCCTTTTGTATAATCTGCATTCAGCTTATGAATGTRGAAAACTTCATCAAGCAGACCAGAATCGAGCATACTATCAACCCTTTGCCCAACATATTGATCCAATGCTGGCAGAGATGCATCTACACAAATAAAGCAGCAAATATATCTGGAGTTATCAATGCGACCCCAGTTCTGTCCTGCCAGATACAAGTAAGAAAGTTATTTCAAACCATGTAGTCAACTTCACATATCTCATCCATTCCAGTAGATGGTAAAATAACTTCTAAAGCTGGTTCTTCGGAGGGTTGGGGCGGGGGGCTGGAAGAGACAGCGAGGTAAACTTAGGATGTTATGGCAGCAGAAAAGAAAACTTCCTAGCTAATATGGAGAAGAACTACAACTTTCTATCTAAGGAAAAAGTTCAAAATAAAGTGATACAGAAGTCTCTTTGCTGCTTTCATCCTTACAATACAGAAATATAGGTTTCTTCTAAACCAATATCAAAAATTATATATTCATCTATTGGGCTCTGTGAAACCTACAATAGAAACAAAAATTTTAAAATTTTCATAAAAAAGATTTAGAGTTGCAAACTACCATCATGCTGTATGAAATAAAAAATAGGAACAAACCTCCATGGTCTTTTCCTGTAGAAGTTTACTTGGAAGAACACCAAAACGAGCATATAATCTTAGGTAATGAGAGATCTGCATTAGACAAAAACAACAAAATTACCTTCGAGAAAGATTAAGAAAGAAACTATTCTAGCAAGTTATTGTATCTAACAGTCACCATAAATGGCAAACAGAGCCTCCATACACTCACCTTTCTCTGATCATTAGGATGTATTCGATTTGCCGCAGAGGGATCAAGTTCCTTAAGACGATCATAAGTATAATCAGTCACTCCTTCAAATTCAAGTTCAGTATCTGGTTCATCACCTCCTAGAAAATATATAGCGCATCATAGTACATTAGCCAAACTTATCTACTTTCCACATCTATAATGTATTGTTATTATAAAAATACAGGTCCCTCACCAAGACGACCCATTGAGCAGTTTTCTTCTATTTCTTCCATGGAATCATCCAGAAGAAATGGACTTACAAGAGCCTAACAAGAAAGAGAAGATACAGAGAAGTAGAAAGATATAACTTGCTATCAAATGGTTTTGAAACTTCAGATCCTAGTTCAAAGCATAAGCATCATCAAAATGTTGCGATGTTTTCAGAAGGCAAATTGAGATATAGAATTCTATCACTATATTGCACCTAACAGCATTTAAAAATTTCATCAGCATCCTGCAAACCAAACTGCATTCGATGATAGGATCAGCCAGAGGGACAAAAGCTATGCATTACTACAGAAAAAGAGTAGGAGAGAGATGAATTGGTAAAAATCACAAATTTTGTGTAACTATCACAAACAAAAGGAGATGTACCTGAATATAGTAATTCGTTCCCCCCACGATGACTGGTAATCGATTACGGAACCATATCTCATTGATTATCTGGAAAACCGACCCCAGCGTAGAAGAGTAACTTACATGTCATGACATTGAAATTCAAAATGCATGACTAACAGAGGTAGAAGTAGAAAATCGGCTTAAATGATCTCATATAAACATATATAACATATTTTTCGTGAGTTATCATCAGCCACTCAAAGAAGAAACGTCCAAGCATAACAGTCTAGAACTAAACCAGAGAACTATGAGAAACAGAGGAAAAAAATAGATATTCTTGCTGCTCCACTGGTTATTGTTCATTTATCATTATTGGTTTCAGATTCAGTTAACTTGCATTAAGTGAAATTTCGAATGGTGTTATCCAGGATTTCTTTTACTCTTAATTAAGTGAACAGAACTGAACATAAAATCTAATGAAAGAAGTATTTTTGCTCATCTTTCGTTAGTTCATTGCTTTGTCTTGAATATCAAGGGAAACTATTCTGTAAAATTTTCAATGTTTATCTACTTCTATGCTTCTCTCTTTTCCTGTAGTGTAATGCCAAGAAGTTGCTGACATTTCAGCACTCTTCTGTGGAATCTTCTAATATAACTGAAGCAAGTTTCAAATAGTTCTAACTATCTGAGAAACAAGAAGGCTGCGGAAGACTTGATTCTCATCACGCATCCTTTTTGGAAATACATTAGGTTTTTGGTATATAACGCTAATAGGAGTGCTACAGAAGTGAAAAAGGTAAAGAAAGAAGGCAAGGATCCAGATGCTATAACTCCGTATTATAGCTTTAAGAAGATCCACGAAACGAAGTTGCTGAGAAGAAAGGGAAGACAAATTCATAAAAGGGTGCACAAGGTTGTTAAAAAGTGATTCACAGATCCAACAAAGCTTCTTACTGGAATTTATGTAGAAGAACTATGAAACTTCTTTCTCCAAATTTTCTAAGCACATAAGCACAATAATTCACATGTATGCAGTAGACTAATGTGAACTGACACTCCATTTTTCCTCATCAAGCAGGAAGATTGGTAGCATATGCTCGAAATCTTCCTCTTCATACTCATCATCTCTATGCACACTCAGATATGGAAGATATGTCACATAGCAAGACAAAGCAATGTCATTTTCTTTCTGTTCAGTACATTTCTTCATGAGAATAACAAAAATCAAATGCAATTAAATCCCTATATAAAAACCTGAATTCCACCAAAAGTAATCACAAGTACAACTCACAATTTCCACCAAATTCTAAGAAAAATTATAGAAAAAAATTAAAAAATACCAGTGGCAGTAATGAAGGATTTTACAGAAAGAGACTCACAGGAATAGCAGCATCACGGAAGTCTTTTGCTGTAAACTCAATATTCGGACTGACTGTACCCAAGAGATGATGCYGTACTCCTACCCCAAACATCAAAATTTACAACAAATATATCAATAATAAGGATAACCGATAGGCATAAAATCTATAAACTCTGCAAAGAAGGGAACAAACCCTTTTGGTCTTGGGGCGGCACCTTATTGSTAAGAACATCCAATCCATTGTAGACCTGGAAACATATTCGCATAAGCATATGTGGACCAACAGAAAGCACTGAAAATGAATATAATATATATGCAAAACATCTGTATTGAACTATGTAATCCTCTAAAAGAWAGAGTATGAAAAAATCATGATGTTCAAGCCACAGTAATCAAATTCCATACGCAAATATGTACTCAACGAAAAATAATCAGCAACCCACTTTGAAGCAGTAACGGGATTACAATTGAAAGTACAAGACCTGCATGGAGTCGGCGTTAATAATTTCAATTGGGAAATGGGACGCTAGGTCTATGGCAAGTTTCGATTTTCCAGCTCCAGTTGCCCCCATGATCACCACTATCTTGGATTTCGAATTTAAATTCGAATCTGGAGCTCGTTCATGGTCAATTTCGGTTTCGTGCTGAGGTTTACTGTCGCTTTCCATTGCCCCGCTCGCTTCCTCTCACCGGTGAAACAGTTTGGGAAGAAGGCACCGATTGAACTCAAAACGGGTTAAATTTATACGACTCAGCGAATTTTTCTTTTGTGGGTGGCGCACAGGGGGAGAGGCGGGGGGGGAGTGGGGCGGTCTTGAAATGAATACCAAAAAGTTCTGTATGATATTATAGTATAATTATTAGCTTTTTTTTTTTTTTGACAAAAATTAGTAGCTGTTTTGGTCCTGACAAAATAAAAGGAAGTTAATTGCGCACCATAGTATTAATATTGATTCATTTAGTGAGGAATTTGTCTTATTTTCATCAAAATAAAAGTATTAACAATACATATTTCATATAAATATTACATACTCAATATTTATTTTTATAATACCTCATTGAAACTTGATTATAGATCCAAGTTAGAACTTATTACTTTATATTGTAATGTAACACACATGGCGATCGAAGAAAGTGACCTCGAACAAAAAAAGACTCGAGCAACAAACCTTAATATAAATATATATTATGAATTTATAACGTTAATGATATTTATATTAATATTAAATTAAACGATCGAGGAATTTTATAATAAGTTTTCATATTATAGATTTTCCCATATCAATTAGAGTTATACATCTTTATTTCCTCTAATAGTGATTAATATAATCGAAAAGTGTTATGAAAAAATGCATAAAAAGATCAAAATCGAATTAAAATTATTGAGATCTAACTTGTTCAATTTTAAATGAGGCCAAGATCAGAAAAGCTTGTTCAATTTTGGAATATTACTTTAATTAGAAATCTTACAAATGTTACGCCCAAAGCCTTAAAAGGAGTTTGTGATTTCCAACTACCCCTGGGGACAGACATTCACACACGACAATAGTGTAGACGTCCCACTCTTGGCTTTGGCTTGCTTTATGTAGTTTTTCTTCTTTTTTCCTTTTTAGTTTTTATGAAATATTTCATCCAAGGCATACTATGGAATGGGGATAAAGGGCTACTTAGACTCTATTTGGATTATATTTGGGAAAWTTTTTTTCTAATTTTAAATATCATTTATTTTACATTTTTAATCAAGAAGTTTTTTATTTCCAATCTCGAAGGTCATTTGTTTTAACCTTGGGCCAAGAAAATATTATTGCCAAATCAAAAAAATTTCCTCCAATTATCACTAAAAAAATAAAAATCTAAGGAAATATTTCTTCACCCTACAAAATTTTCAAGAGTAACTTTTTAGATAATCGATTATTCAAAATTCAATAATCTAAATAAATAAAATTATTTTTTTGTTTAAATTTGCATTATGTTGAACAAGAAATTTCTTTTCTTAACTTCACGTACAATTTTGAATTGCTCCCAATGAAAGTCGAACTCGCGAACTTAAGGTCCAACTGCAATCTTGTTACGCAAACCTTTATTTTTTGGTCATATTTCGAAGGACATGAATTATACATATCTGAGATTCATTGCAAGTAAATTTAAGTGCATAACTTACACTGCATTGACTAATGGTTAAATCCCATTAGATTACTACACTACTAGTAACAAACTTGCAAAAAAAGTAAAGTCATCCTCCACTCACAATATTGAATTAAATATCAAATTCAAATTTTTTAGTATATTTTTTATTATATTTTTTTTGTTATACTAATTAAAACGCGATTTATATATTTTAACTTCCAAAAATAGATGAAAAGAGGTGTTCAAGGAATTAAAAATATATATACATCGTATTTTAATTAATATTAAAAATATATAATAGAAAATATAAAAATATACTAAAAAATTATCTCTAGCCTCATTAACATGCTATAGAGTTTAGTTAACATACATCTGATAGTGGTTGTAGGCTCTAGTCAATATCATGTACAAAGGCCTCTTTCTCTACCTCTAGCTTTTTTACTTAAAACTTAGAAGGTCGGGGCAGGCCTCGTTCCATCGTGTCTTGTTTGTGAGGGAGTTGGAACTAGCACGGGGACCAGCGGACGATTTCACCCCAACTTTTCCCACTTTTGAGGTTAACTAGGTCCCAATTTTAATGTGCTAGATCTAGTGCTAAGAATTTTTTCCAACCACGAGAGAGACGAGGACCAATTTATTTTCACTAATTAAAATGTATGTAAATTTCTTTAATACATGCACAAGATTTACACATTTTACATGTTAATGAATCATTTTATCTAAAGATTGAAGTCTAAGCACTCAAGACTGAAATTTGAAAAGTATTTAAAWTTTTAAATATTACAATTTTTTTTATATACATCTGAATTTCAATAATGAGTTCGATTAGGGTGTTTGATAATCAAATTAACAAACTCTATATGCTAACATTTTTACATTTTGATCATTTTTTAACCCTTTAAATTTATATCAGAACTGATTTGTATTGATCAATTGTCGAAAAGTAAAAATAGATAATTTAGGTTAATTTCATCCATTAAATTAAAAGTTATTAAACTTAGTTATCTGATAATGTCATATCTCAAGTTTGAGTTGATCATAACCCAACTTGAGTTATATCACGATCATGCCCCAATGTTTCCCTTAAGGTCACAAAACCTCCTACAACATAGAGGATTTGAAACTTCTTGGTATGACCAATGGAAATCCAAAATAAAGCCTATAGGTTGAGAATAGTCTCCAGCCAAAGCAATKTATCTAACTATCTGTGCGTCTTGATTTGGCAAGARAAGTATATCAACCCTTTCACATTGAAGGGGGAGAAGGATTCCTTATTACAATAGTAAATGTTTCGTACGCAAAACGTTAAGAGTCAACTCCTGTTGTGCGTAGGGATATTACCTACCGACCCCAACCAAAAGTTCCTATATTTGCATCAATAGTAGGGAAAGGAGTGAGCTTCCCAAGCTAATTTAAAACAACAAGGTTTCCCTTGAATGAGCATACTACAGTTAAAACATTTTTTAAAAGAACAACCATTATAGTTTCAAGGTCACCCATAACTTTATTGAGAAATCAGTAATTTAGGAAGGAAATCATAACACAACTATGAATACGGAGACCAAGTTGAGGCTCAAGTGATTATAGGTTACTTCAGATTGACATCAATCTTTGGCTATTATACCCACAAGGGAAGGGCCAGAATAGAACCACTATCTAGCTATTATACTCATCTAGGGCTAGAACAGCCGTCAAATTAATAGGGTCAAAACAGAATCTCTGAGGCTTCTCATAAGCCATAGAGTCTTTATCCAGAAATTTAGCAACGTTCTCCAAAAGTTCCTTAATCCCTAAGAGTCAACACTAAACACTATTAGAAGGTACAAACACAACAAAACCTATTCTTCAACCCTTCCAAAGACCAGAACATAATCCATTGTATCCACTAATTCAAAATAGGCTTACCAATATCTAATTATACTAGATCATTACCCATATTACTGGTCAGTTATCATTCACCAGAAACGCATTTATTTTCTCTTATATGTAGAGGTTACAGTGACCCCAACCAAGACTCATTAATGCCCCAAATTTCATACACCCAATAAATGAAAATAGAGTAAGTTATAAGCTACCATTAACATCATACCACCAATTTATATGTTCATCCATCTTTAATCATATCAAAATACGTAATTCTATGTTTTGTCAGAATTTCTATACTGAAAATCGAAAGATTTAACCAAATATGCTTACCTTATGACAATTACAAAGCTTGTCACTAAGAGCAAACTCATAACTCCCTTAGGGAAGCTTTTGTGTCTCTACTCTATGTTGAAGAGTGTCGTCAGAAACTTACCCTTAAAACTAATTCTAATGCTAATCTTACTATTTAACTCTAACCTTATAACTTAATTAATTATTTTATAGCCTCTAAAATAGAAACATCCCTTACCAATCCCTAAGTTACGAAAATCTACCAAAGCAATCCTAATAAAATTGGTCAAACTAATTAAGTAAAGAAGTCAAAATGGTAGAGTTTTACATTCTACCTCCTTAAAAAACATTTGGTCCTTAAAACTTGTAATATCCTGCTTTTGAAACAGATTGTGAGTATTTGATTCTCATTCCCTCTTCGAGTTCCCAAGTTGTCACACTAGCATATGATTGGACCATTAAACTTTTCACATAGGGTATTGAGTATTATTTTTCGTCTCAATACCTAATCCTTAAGATAAAAAATGCATAAAGGAGATTCTTTATAAACTTGTTTTTCTTGTATTACCATTGGTTCATTCTCAATAATATGACTGGGGTTTGTAACATAGTTCCTAAGATGTGAAACATGAAAACATTTTGAACTCGGATAGAGTTGGCGATAGGGATAGTTTGTAAATACACGATAACAATGTAAATAAACATATTTAAAGTGTCGATATTTATATATGTATAATCTATAGTTTCTGTAAATCTCAACTAAATCAGTGCTATCTATACTCACTACTAACTAATTATTAGTAAAATGAAATGTTCAATAACCTAAATCTTTATTGCTCTCATCCCTTCTAGTTTATGCCCTCGTGTAAATAAGTTGTTCGATCACAATAGAAGAACATGACATTGTTCTTCTCACAAAGTTCTAAATGTTGTACTTACTCAATATAGGATTTAAATGCAAACCTGTTCTAAATCAATTCATTTAATTATGTATTATGCCTAAATAAAGAGGCACATTAGTTCAAATACAATATTTGAAGTGAATAGATACATTGATTCATAATCAGATAATTCTATAGGTGCAAGACAATTACTTAGGGTGCATTMGAGATTACTTTCCCTGACTGCCACAATAGTTTTTGGGGTCAAAAAAACCCGTAGAAGTGTTTGGTAAAATTTATCTGCTTCCCCTGAAAGTGCTTTTAGCTGCTTGAAATTTATTAAGGGAATCGCTTTTGTGGCTATTGTTAGGAAAAACATGTATTAAATGCTAAATGATAAATTTAACCCCCTGCCCCACCCATAATTCCTAAAGGATAATAGTATGTTAATTTGTAATAGTATTTAACTAATTAAATTAAATAAAAGAAACATTTGATTATTTAACTTATGATATTTTTGGGACAATTTCAATGATATTTTTATTATTTTATTAACTATTTGTGATAGTATTTGACTAATTAAATGAAATGAAAGGTCATAGTTTATTAATTTATAATAGTATTCAATTAATTAAATTAAATTAAAAGTAATTTATATTTTTTTTATCCTTTTAAGTAAGAATTATATTATGAAATTCCTTTTGTGTCATTTGCGAGCTAAACCAGCTTTAATATATAGTTTTACCAAATACTTGACAAACTTCTTATTAGAACAACACCCTTTTTACCAAAAATTAATTAACTTTTTCTGACAGCAGTTTCCCCAACAATATCCCAAACTACCCTTAATGGAGGTAATTTTCTGATATGGTCTCTATATGAAGCCAATTATAGTCTCTATTCTATATAAAACCAATTTCAGAAAAGTCTCATTCACTTTAGAATTATAGAGGCATACAAAATCAGACGATCATCATGGATAAGTCTGCGCAATCTATTAAGTTTCTTTATTATATTTTTAGCACAGAAATTGAAAAATGTATCTAATAAGAATTAGTCTATTTTGATATGTAACATAAGTTGCTTAGAAGTTATAAGGATGCAGGTTCCTATATGCTTTCATAACAAATAAGGAAAAAAAATGAAGGAAATACTTATATATCTATTCATATTTTTATAGAAAATGACATAAAATCCTTTAAACTTTCAATGCTATAATTGTTCAAAGCTCCTAGGATGGAGACATAAACAGTCAAACAAAATCTCTTTTTCTTCTTGTAGAGTAAGTAAAAAGAAATAGGTAAACGAATATAAAACTAATAAGGTAGATAAAATGTTTCAACTCATAACGATGATTTAATCATTAAAATAATAATCTATTTTATTCATAACGAAATAACATGATTTTAGATCATTGTAAAACATAACAAAAGAATAATAATATTCTAAGATTGTGTAAACAAAATCTTGCGGGCTTAATTAGTAATGCTCAAGTTCCGGATAACAGGTTGAATGGTAAGTTTGACACAAAGTCATGGATCATTGACACTGGAGTAACTCATCATGTTACTGGTGATTTGTCTTGATTATTTGATACTGTGGCGTTATCTGAGTGTCCGGTTGGACTTCCTAATGGTGAATCTATTGTTGTGACTCAATCCAATTCAGTTCGATTGTCGGATAAAATCTCTCTTACAAACTTTTTTATGTGCCAAACTCAATTGCAATTTACTTTCGATTTCACAATTGAATGATGACTTACATTGTATTGTCCAGTTTAACTTTTATATGTGTGTTATATAGAACCACACCAGGGAGTTGATTGGAACYGGAGTTAGGCGAAATGYACTTTACAACTTCGMCGGAGCTGAAAGTGATTTGGTACCACATGTTACAACCCCAAGCATTCCTTACTCGAGAGGATGGCAGAAGTTGCCCAACATCTATCTTTGTCTAGAAACTCAGTGGGATTCATCTATCTCCAACTTCCAGATTATATTTAAGAAATTTTTTAGCAATATGACAAATGTTACACCTACACCTTCCATGCGGACGACAGACATTCAATTCAAACACGACAATAATGTAGACGTACCACTATTGGCTTTGCCTTCCTTTATAAACCACTTTTGGCTGTTCTGAAATGTTTCATCGGGTGGTGGGACGTTCTTATCATAACGCTAGAGATCCTTGTGTCAATGGATAAGGAGCTACGATCTCTATCGAATGTTTAAAATTAATATTAATATATAGAGATCATATCGAATGTTTCAATATTCTAGGTGCAATCTTTACTTTATTTTTGTCACTTAATACGTATTTTAATAATATTTTATCTGCTAACCAAAATTACAGCTTTTTTCTTTTTGATGACTCATCAATATATAAATAGGCCCCCGATATCAATTTTATTTTTTATTATTAATCAATATAAATCAACTCCAATATAAGTTGAAAGAAATTTTAAAAAAGAATAAAAATATTAAAAAATAGCAGTATTTTAGAGTTTTTGATAGATTAATTATCGAACGTTCTAATCACATTTTTCATTCGAGTTCACAAATTTTTTTTTACTGTTATCCTTGTACTAGTAAAAACTAATTCGAATTCTTTCTACTTCTGCTCTCAAAGTCTCATTGCTCTTACTCGGAAGAAGGTCTGACCCAGACCTTTTTCAATATGATGAGACAAGCAAAGATTAAACAAAAGATTTTATTTCGACTTAACTATCCGTTAACCAACCACACTAAACTACTGGGTTATATAAGTAATTTTTTAATATTTCCAAATTCAACTATTTATTAGCTTTGAGAGTTCAGTTTTATAAAACAATGCGTTAAGTTTAATTGTTAAATATTAATGTACTATTGATATATCTCAAATTGTACTATATGCATTATATAGTATATGTATATGATGTATCTTATAATACTTTTGATATATTAGAGGATGTAAGCTTTTTTATGTCCAGTGCATCCGATAATATGAGAGGTATCTTATACACTAATTGATGTATCTAGTACAATCGAGATATACCCAAGTCCTCTAATATTGGCCCGACAATGTTAACGAAATTTTAAATGAAGATTAATAGTTAAATTCTACATTATTGGTAACAAATTCCCAAACAAGTAAAGTCATGCTTGATTCACTGATAAACAGGTATTGAATTGATTGTTGAAATTCTTTAATATGATACTAAAACATCAGGRTGAATTTCAATGAGTCATTCACATGACACAGAGTTTAATTGACATACATCTCATCTTTGTTCCAATCTCTAGCCAATATCATGTGCAAAGGCCTCCTTCACTATCTCCAGTTAAGTGTATAGAAGGTTAGGTCTGGCCAACCTTTTACACACTTACGTCAGATAAGTTCTACACAAGTAACTTGTCCCAGACAAGTTAAATGTGTAGAAGGTTGGGTCTGACCGAGGGGKGGTGGGGTTGGAACTAGCACCGGGAGGAGTGGACCATTCCACACCAAATTTCCCATTTCTGAGGTTAACAAGTTCTCAATTTTACTGATAATTTTCTAGATGCTCGAAAATGGATACTGTAAACAATTCCAGTTTGATGCTTGTYTAGTCTCAGACTCTGTCCACAAGAGGAGAGCAACAAAAATTGGAGAGACAAGCATTGATGCATATATTTGTTTATTATTATAGGAGATTAGAATAAGGAAGAGGTCAATATTAACAGCTCCATCTCATGACCTCGTATCATCCGAGGCTCCAATGATCGGCGATCACCTTCCGAATATAAGCAGCCCCCTGCAGAATTCCCAGCTTTGTTCATCGTTTTGTAGAGAGAAAACTRACTCTGATCATGGATTCCAAGCACCATATTCACAAAATCTTGATGCTTCCGTGGCTGGCTCATGGCCACATATCACCATTTCTTGAGCTAGCCAGGAAGCTAATCCAAAGAAATTGCGAGGTTTTTCTATGTTCTACACCAGTTAATCTAAATCCCATCAGAGAAAACGATGTTGACAAATACACGAGTTCCATCAAATTCATAGACATTCATCTTCCTTCTACCCCYGAACTCCCTCCTGACTGTCACACCACCAAGAATCTCCCTCCCTATCTGATGCCGGTTCTCAAGACAGCCTTCGATGGGGCGAAAGAGAACTTTCGTGACATCCTTAGAGTACTCAAACCGGACTTGGTTATCTATGATTTTATACAACCGTGGGCACCAGAAGTTTCTCATGAAGAAAAGATCGAGGCTGTTGTGTTCTTCTCTTGRAGTGCTGCTACGTGTTCTTACTTATTTCACATCAGCAAGAATTCCGATCAGGATTATCCTGTTCCAGAGTTTAATTTCCCAAAGAATATGGGTCAGAAAATAACTCAGTTCTTGAACAACGTCGCCAATGGRATCACAGATGAGGAAAGYACCCTTCAGTCCGTTGCGAGATCTTCGACTCTCGTACTGGTTAAGACAGTAAAGGAGATTGAGGAGAGGCATATTGATAACTTCTCTATGCTAGCAAAGAAAGACGTGGTTCCAGTAGGGGCTCTGGTTCGAAACCCTGAGAACAGCCCTGGTGATTCAGTTTTCATGGAGTGGCTGGACAAGAAGGATTCTTCTTCAGTTGTGTTCGTCTCGTTTGGAAGCGAGTATTTTCTCTCCAAAGAAGAAATCGAAACCATAGCCAAAGGATTGGAACTGAGCAAGCTAAGTTTCATATGGGTTGTTAGGTTTCATAAAAAAGAAAATCTCCATTTGCACGATATTCTACCAGAAGAATTCCAAAAAAGGGTAGCCYAAAGAGGCATGCTGGTGGAAGGATGGGCACCTCAGGCGAAGATCCTCCAACATCCGAGCATTGGAGGATTTGTTAGCCATTGTGGCTGGAGTTCCACATTAGAGAGCATCAAATTTGGTGTGCCAATTATAGCCATGCCTATGCAGCTTGATCAACCTCTGAATGCAAAGCTGGTTGTGAACATTGGGGTTGGAATGGAAGTTCAGAGGGAAAATGGAAACTTCAGAGATGAAGAGATTGCAAGGTTAATGAGAAAAGTTGTTCTGGAAGAAGCAGGCAAAGGAATAATGAAGAACGTTAAAGAACTGAGTGATAAGATTAAGGAGAAAGGTGATCAAGAAATTGAGCATGTTGTCAAGAAGCTTTTGCAGCTTGTAAGGTAGACATYAATTATTCTCAGTATAARAAGGCACACATAGCCAGAAGAATTTAGTCAATTTCAATTTAATTTACTTTCCGTTCTTGCTGAGATGAATAAACCAATTCATGGTAGTTTGTCAAGAACTGCCATTGACCGATTAAAATTTAAAGTTAGACCGTGAAAACTGATAGAACCAATCACAGATGAAAAGTCGTTGAATAACGACTTCGTAGAAAATATTTGTTTTCATGTTAAATAGTTGGACAACCTTTGTCGGCGGCGCAACACCAAAAACTGGGTTAAGCAGCCTATATCATGATACCGGTTTTTTTTTTTTTTTTAAAAATGTGCCTTCTTTTAGAAAGAACGCTCACAATGGACGAAASTGTAAAAAGAGTGATAGAAATYGACTTATTGTATTCACGGAATGCGATGGCTAGAAAACCTTCGCATTTAGCGAATGTGTTGGACGATTAGTCGCATTCACAGAATGTATTAGGTATAAATCTTTGCATAACTCGAATCCGTTGCCTTTCTATCGCATTAATCAAATGCGTTTAGAAGCTAACATTTCATGATTTGCTGCACATTTTCTGAATCAAATGTGTATTTCTGAAAACCTGTAATGCTACAGGAATGTGATGTTCACATATAACACAACTCATGAACTTTTCAAGATTTATGCTATCAAAAATACCAAAACATAATAATGCAAGCAATATTAACTTTCCATACTTTTCAAGAAATATCTCAACATATACAAAATGAACTATTACAATGATCAACAACAAAATATATATATATATATACACAAAATTTTCATCAATACATTACGAAAATGTAAACGAAATAATCAAGAGAACAATACGTTTTAATGAATTAAACTTGAAGTAAGAGATAATACTATATAAGATCAAGATTTGAAGTGAAAAGATTACATAAATGTTCATTTACATTACAACAACTCATAAACTATGTTTGTCTCTTGAATAATGATGTAAATATAAATATGTTATTCCCACAATTTCGKCTATTATAACCGAGTTGATGGCAATTTGGACATGATTGCTGCCGTTCATAAGTTCTTTATTATGTTTAACGATGAAAGGTGCAGGCCTCCAAGTTGACTCATTTCCAACCGGATAGAAATCACAACTGCATAGGTTGCTATAATTATTCTTGTAGTAGAATTCATTGAATAGATTTGGATCGTCCTAACCTCTTTTTTGACATACAACAAATACATGAGAAAATAATCTTTTGAATAAATGCCACTTCTGACAATCACACACATATTCTCGTTCATGTTGACCATGTAAACATGATTACTTCTTCGACCTTTTCTCTGTAGAGTAGTGACGTCAAATAAACTAGCTTGTAAATTGTATTGGGCGACTGAATCAATCCTTGCCTCACTTTCGAGATCAGTGTAAATCTTCCATATTCTAGATGAAATGGATGTCGGCATTAAGCAACCTCATCTTGGTGCAAGCAAAAGTAATTAATAAGATTTCTAAAACTCATCTCAACCAATACCTTTAGTGGAAATGCACCTATTTTCTTCAAAACACTGTTCATAGATTCGGACAAGTTGGTTGTTAAAACTCCAAACCTGTATCCCCCATCATGGGGTAGAGCCCATTTGTTAAGGAATATTTATCAACCAATTATATGTTACATGATCTCTCTTTCTTATCTCTTCCATATATATATATCAAACTTCTGCACTTTCAGTGTATTTCTGGCCTAATATATTAGCTTCTTCAACATATTGTTCTTGAAAATGATATTGAAGTTGGCATGGATATGTGGACAGCCTTCAGTTCCAGCTAATCTCGACTTCATGCCAATATGCTCAAAATATCCTGATATCTATTCGAGATTAAATAGGTAAATCGATCATTGATCATATGAGAAACGCAACAATTTCATAAACTATCCCCAACTTTTTGTATATTCTTTATCAACAATGATATAGGCAAGTGAAAGAATATGATTGTTAGCGTCTCATAAACTAGCAATCAATAGCACACCACAGTATGTGRCCCTCAAATGCTTACCATCAACAGATATTATTTARCTACAATAAGTGAATCATAGAATTTAGGGTCTAAACATCCAAAAGACGAATTTTAAAATTTTAACCTCATAAGTACTGTCTTGGTAACCCAGAAAAGRGAGAGAAAAAGATCAGAGTGAAAGAGAAACTAAAAATCCCCAAAATACCTCCACATCATTCCGATCACAAATGCCAAGACCATCTTGGTATGAAATATGTGAAGAAGATGAAAAGTAGCATGAAAATTCCAGTCAGAAATCCAATTCAATTCCAAGCATTCCATCACAAGCACTGATGGAAACAATGGAAATTCCAAGGAGTTCCAAGAGCTCCTCTCTAAATTCCAAGCCAATTCTTCTGACGACAAAGGCAAGGCTATTGTCCCTGCTAAAAGTCAGCAAATACAGAAAAAATGTATCTCATAGCGTACCTCTCAGATTAAGGAGGATACCTTAGTTGAGAAACTTAACTAAAGTATCAACGTCCTTTATCAAAAAAAATCCCTTTTTCAAAATATTGTTTCAATTGAAAAATCTTTTTACGAATCATTAGCGTTCAAAACTATTTCAAAAACGTTTTAGACAAAATTGATTTTATAAACCAATTCATCCTTTAAAAACCCTTAATTTATTATCAAACGATTTTGGAAATATGCGGATCGGTGGAAATCAAACATTTTTTCCTCAAGAAAAACCACCAACATCTTGCTTATTTCACTTTCAAAATTTTAACTATTTTGTCACCAAACACTTGGGTGAAATTACAGGGTGAACGCAACCAGGAATTTAGTTTTCCAAATACCTATAAGAGAGAACCCTTTATCATGAGATTTTTACATACTAGGATTACCAGCAGGCATGGTACAATTCCTTCTATATATAGAATTATAAATTCCAGCACACATGGTTGATATATTTTGATAACCATGTGTGTGATCCCTCAGCCTTCCCTTTTTGGTTCATTCAATGGTAGGATATCTTTGGTACCACCGAAGAATGGTTAAACCAGAAATCCTTTGTAAAAACCTCCTATAATACTTTCAAATCCCGATACAAACCCACTACAGAAAAATCTCATTTTGGAATCTTAATCTTGTTCCATACAAAATTCTATTTACCATGAGTTTTGTCATGGTATTTGGAATACAATGCCTTAGTAAAATCCCAATCATTCACAAAAAAATTCAAATTAAATGGTGGACATCATTCAAAATTCTACCCTCTTTCCATGTATAATCTATTATCGAGTTCTGCAAACATAGGTAGACATCTCAAAAGATCATSGCTCTGGCTATCATATCGGACCCAAAAAGAATTTCTGACAGAGAAATCCCAACTCACAGCTGCAAAATCCCTTGAAGAAATGCAGCAACTCCTGTTGCAATATATTCTGTTGTCATCATCAAAGGGGTGTCAACTGAAGACTCAATGACATCTCCAGCTCCAGACGAGGCCGACTTACCGTAATATGCGAAAAGAAGACTTCGTAGAAATTCCTGTAGCAGAATACCGTAGAGTACTGTAGCACTCTATACAGAAAATTATTGTAAACACTATTTAAATGCACTGTATACTGTAGCGCTTCTAAATTGTTACTGTAGTGTTCACGAAATTACTGTAGAAATGCCCCCTCCTGAATTCTACATAAGGAGGCTCTTCCTTCATTGTTAGAGGAGGCCAAATAGAGGAAGAAAAACCATAGAGAGAATTCCCTCTCATAAATTCCCCTCTCCCTCCAAAATTCCCTCTCATACAATGGGGAGTGGGGAGTAGCGGAGTCACAGTGAGGGGAAATAGAATGTGTCTTTTTTTTTTTTTTTAACTTTCTCACTTCGATTGCGTTCTAGCAATGTAACAAGATGAAAAAAAATTGCATTAAACAAATGTGTGGGATCAGTTCTTCGGACTTAGAGCATGGACCCAACGCATTTCCATAATGTGCCGATTTGAGAGCCCAATAGAATGCGACTAGTCCATTAATGCCACCATTTCAACAGTTGCATCCAAAGCGAGCGTCCTTTCTGAAAGGATGCCCGTTTTGTAGAAAATCCCATGAAATGGTGTCAATTGAGTCGTATAGAAAATTCAATATTAAATAGGTATGCTGTTAAATAAAATTGAAGATTGAAGCTGAAGTATGACGTCGGTCGATTGTCTACCTTATAAGTAATATATACTAGTTATATGATATATATATATATATAGTAATATATAGTATAGGTATCTCATGGGAGTGTATTAGAATATTAAAAAGCGGCTAAGAACTGTTAAATCAAGCAAATGATGGAACCAGATAGAAGAGGCTTTTTTAATAATTATCAATATATCTATAATCTATTCTATAATATATTAAAATATTAACATATGAGAATCATTTTGGATACTTTATCCCCTGTTCTATTTTAATATTTTCAATAATAATTGTGTTTTGAGTATTTAAATGGACATTAGCTACCACGTAAAATACATTGAAAAATGACTTAACTAAAGTATCTTTATATGTTCATTGGTTCTAGAATTATGTGAATTAATTTAGCAAATCAAGTTTAAAGCATTTCATATATTCAATGTTTCTAAAATTAAAAACTTAATATTTTCTCAATTGACTACTAATCAAATTGAAGCATAAATAACTAAATTAAGCAGAGAAAAATAAATTTCTTGAAAATCAACTATGATGTATAAATGATAATTTGATTAATGATTATAAACGATTCGACATACTCTCATAACTTATGAGAATATTATATCGTAAGTACTACTCTTAGTATGAGATATTTTAATATAAGGAAAATTAGCTTTTTATGCATTTCAACTATTTACAATTCTTTGAAAATATCTCTGAACTTTTTTTTTATACTTATTTATACCCCTCATCTAATTGGGATCTCTGTAAATATCCTTGAACATGTTTTTACTTATTTATATCCATGATCTAATTACGAGTCTTTATTTTTGTCCCACCACCATTCTTCATGGAAGAATCCGGAGGATTTATTCACGTGTCTTATACTTAAAAGGGAAAATATTTTAAAAGTCAATTTTTTTCATTCCATAGCTATTCACCCTCCCAATTTTGTCCAATTTTGTTAATTTTAATCAAAACCTTTTAAATGGCTTTGGAAAGACGAAATTAACCTTAAAAGAAGTTAGATGTTTTTGTTAAAATTGAAAGCATTAGGCAAAATCAGGCTGAAGAATGGTTTTGGAATGACAAAATTATCTTTAAAAAACGTTTATACCCTTTAAGTATAAGACACATTAACGGGATCCTCCAGACACCATGAAGAGTGGTGGCGTGGTAGAAATATTAAAGACTCATAATTAGATAAGAGATATAAATAAGTAAAAAATATTTAGAGATATTTACATAGACTCGTAATTAGATTAGCGATATAAATAAGTAAAAATAAAGTTCACAGATATTTATAGAGAATAACAAAAAATTGAGGTGTATAAAAAACTAATTTTTCTTAATATAATCAATACATATTTCTTTTCCTTTGATTATGCTAATATCATTTATAATTCATGCCTATGGATGTCATTTCAGATTCTTAATACATTAAAATGTTATTTTCATGATTGTAACCCCTTGTGAGCAAACAATACAAAGTGCAATAAATGCCCGCCGAGATACATATTATGATGTTATCAAAATATATATAATACAAAATGTTATTTAGTAAATAAACACTCCATATTATGGTCAAAATAGCGTATAAGATACGTTATTCTATAATAGTTATTTCAAATGAGAGCAAGGACCAGCACAAGAAATCAACAATGACAGCTGAACAAGTGACGCAGGACCAGGAAATTCAATCCATTCTACCCCCTGGTGATCCATAATAATTTTCCATTAAGAACCCCAAGTCTATTCTCTCCAAAAGCAAACAAATTTTTAGAAGAAAAGTAAAACAAATGCCTTCTAGAGGCAAGGGAAAACAATTTTTTGGCTCTAAAACTAAACCAAATGGAGCCTAAATTTCATTCTCAATCTTCTAGGGCAGAAGTTCATATGGATTCAGAAAAGCAAACCTGCAGAATTTTGATGCTGCCATGGCTGGCTCATGGCCATTTATCTCCATATCTGGAGCTAGCCAAGAAGCTCACAGACAGAAACTTCCAGGTATACTTTTGTTCTACACCTGCTAATTTGAATCCCATCAGGAGAAACCAGAGTCACAAGTACTTAGGTTCAATCCAATTCATAGACATTCATCTTCCTTCGACCCCAGAACTACCCCCTGATTATCACACCACCAGAAACCTCCCACCCCATCTCATGCCAGTCCTCAAGACTGCCTTTGATCAGGCAGAAGAGAATTTTCGTGAAATCATCAGGGAAATCAAACCAGACCTTCTCATCTATGACTTTGTTCAACCATGGGCACCGGAAGTTGCAAACCAAGAAGGCATAGAGGCTGCGGTTTTCATTACTTTCGGCGCTGCTGCTAATGCTTTCTTTTTTCATTACATAGTGAATCTCGATATGGATTATCCTTTTCCGGAATTTGATTTCCAAGAAAAGTATCGCAAAATTATCCAATTCATGGATGATGTGTCGAACGGCCTTAAAGATAAGGACAGGTTCCTACAATGCGTCAACAGGTCAAGTTTTGCAATGGTCAAGACATTGAATGAGATTGAAAATCGATATGCTGATTACTTCTCTTTGTTAGTTGGGAAAGAAGTGATCCCTGTTGGGCCTCTAGTTCCTGATTTCGAAAACAAAGCCACTGATTCAGGTACGATAGTCGAGTGGCTGAACAAAAGGGATCCTTCTTCAGTTGTTTTTGTCTCCTTTGGAACTGAATATTTCCTCTCCAAAGATGAAATTGAAGCCATAGCTTTCGGATTAGAACTCAGCAACGTGAGCTTCATATGGGTGATCAGGTTTCCTGGAGGAGAAATCCTTAATTTGCACGAAGTTTTACCCYAAAAATATCAGAAGAGGGTGGAAGAAAGAGGTATGGTGGTTCAAGGATGGGCACCCCAGGCCAAGATACTGAGCCATCCAAGCATTGGAGGTTTTGTGAGCCACTGTGGTTGGAGTTCCACACTGGAGAGCATAAAATTTGGAGTACCAATTATAGCCATGCCTATGCAGCTTGATCAACCTTTAAATGCAAGGTTGGTGGTAGACATTGCAGTTGGCATAGAAGTTCAAAGAGAAAATGGCAACTTCAAAAAGGCAGACATTGCAAGAGTGATAAGAGAAATTGTCTTGCTCGAAGAAGGAAACGAAATGAGGAAAAAAGTTAAAGAATTGAGTACCAAGATGAAGGAGAAAGGTGATCAAGACATTGATCATGTAGCCAAGAAACTTTTACAGCTTATAAAGGACTGATGAATTGGTATCTCTGCGTAATAAGGCATCTACAGACTTAAACTCTTTGGATCCCACTAATTGATTTTCCATTTTCCATGTCAAGAAARATGTAACATAAATTTTAAGTGTTTGGAACATCAATATATGTCTGCCACAATTTCTCGCTTTTTAGACAATCTCAAAAGCTAATTTGCATTGCTTTTCATAGACAAACTATGCCTAAAGTCAAGACTAGATAAATGCAATCTCTTCCTAGCCATTAAACGGTCCAATGGACTAAGATGATTCACAGTGAAGAATAGTGTGAGATTCTTTCCACTTCGGTTTCCTCAACAAAGTTGTGCAATTCTGAAGGACAACCAAACTTGGCATGCTATTTTCTTTCAAGATCAAATTCTCATTCTACATGTCCAAATAAAGGAAAAAGAAAGGGGCAAATAATCCAAGTACAGATGATATCCTGTGAAAATTTAAAGAACCAACATACAGAATGGAAGTAATGTACAACAGTTGAAGACCTGTCTCACATTTACAAGAAAGTGAAAGAAAGCAAGTCAAATGTCATGTTTTTAGTCTGGCAAAGATGCCAAAAAGGCTATATAACAAATTATCAAAAAAATATAAAGGAAAACGAAACCTCTGTTGATAACAAATGAAACACCGACAATCACAATTCCTAGCATTCCAATAGCAAAAGTTAAGGTAAAGTGTAGTAAAATCTTGCTTCACTTCTCAGGGAGGGAATCTATGTTCTTGCTTAGCTCTTCAAGTTTCTTCATCCTCAGCTTTTCGCTTTCGCTTACCAACTGGTCAATAGCTCACACAAGAAGAAAAAAATGGCAAAAATATCATATTTAGTATAATCTCAGCAAACAAAATAAAGGGTTTTTTCAGACAAGAAGAATCAGAGTTACCTCCATTAATTTGGTAATCAACTGAGCCTTTTCTCTACTCTTCTCATTAAAAGCCTCAAGTGCCTCTTTGTATTCTTTTTCCTGTTACAAAACAAAATTCAAAATCCAATCAAAACAAAAAGTACTTCTGCAAAGATGAAAATCCTTTCAGAAGTGTTGCAGATATTTAATAGAACTGGTTCTTGCAACCCAACCTTAGTTCAATAGGTTTCAAAATTTTATGTAAAAAAATGTCTGAATTCTTGATAATACATAATGGATGTTCTGAAAATGCAATGAAATTTTTCTTCACCTTTTTCTGGCAGTTCAGTCCCATTGGTTTTAAATCTCGGTTAATCAGATCGATCCTCTTTCGAACGAGTCCAACTTCCTTCCTCATTGGATCTGCAATAGCTTCAAGCTCCTACTAGATTTGCAAGAACATACATAGAAAGGAAGATATCTGTCAATAAGTCCTAAGGAAACACCCAAACACAAGAGCTAGAATATAAATTCTCATACTTTTAACCTCAAATTAAGATTAAGATCTGGAAATTATGTAGAACAATTCTCAGTTACCTCACGAATTTCAGCCAACTTCCTGGTTTCCTCTTCCACACGGCCTAACTGAGCCTGAACTCTCTCCCGGACCTCAGCCTTCTTCCTCTCAATCTCTTCTTCCTTAGCGCGAAAAGCAGACAAAGCAGACCTTGTCATCTCCTCCTCTTTGTCTTCATTCAACGAACTCCCGTTGTAATTCAGCACTCCTGAGTTCTTCACACGCATCATTTGCAACTGCTGCTGTTGCTGCTCAYCCTGTTTCTGTGTTGACATTGATGTCAGTGCAAAATTCTTTGTTATCCTCCTTGTAATAGAATTTTTATCTTCTCTTTACTTTGCCTTTTATACTTTGAAAAGCTGCTTATGTTTCCCTGTTAGAGATGCTTATAACTAGGCTGTCATTAAAGCAATCAAACTCTTTATACTTCTTTACAACAAATATTACAATCAAAGGAAATGGCAAGTGTGCCCACAAGAATAACTTATTCAACAAAGATAGTGTGAGATGATTTCTCCAGAATTTACCAGAAACTCATTGTATTACTGCCTAATGAGTAATGATTAATTAGCATCTTCAGGGCCTGCCAATTTTCTCAAAATTCACAGTAAAAGATGACTAGATTGATCATTTCTGGTAAAACAACTATTTTCTGAAGTAGGTACCTTGGCAAATTCATGTAACCACTATAGTTGATCTTCTGATATTGATGACTTAATCCCATCTATGCCTAAGAATACAGTGCAGCATTTTAGAGTTTGAAATTTTCATTCTCCTAACAAAATTTTATTCTAATTCATATGTAAATGATCACAAAATAGAGGCAACTCTGATATTAAAAAAAAAAAAATATTGATGAACTTGATCTAAAATGTATTGTAGAATTTCATGTCTACTGTATCTATTCTGTAAATGTTTGAATTTTGGACTGGAAGTTTAGGTTCCAGAGTTGATTGTAAGGGCTCACCTACAAAAAAATAGATGTGAATTGAGAGCCTTAGGGGCCAAGACAGAGTCGGAGAAAAGTTGAAATGGCAGATAGCTTTTTCAGTATGATTAGCRTCCAGCTTGTCCAAGAATCTTCAACTTTGCCATCTTTTTGGGTTCATATTCTCATTCATTCATTCGTTTCTTTGTTTTTCCAAAAATTATAGACTATATTTCATGCTAAAGTTTTTCTYTTGCTAAACTAATTGAAGTACGACATGTATATAAARTTAAAATCTCCAATATTTCTTCTCATCTCATTTATATATACACGTGGAATACAAATTAATATACCTGTACAAGACATTTAGAACCTAATTTTATTATAAAATCTTTCAAAATATGAAACATACTTTAATCGACGTACATCAAAAATTCAATTACGTATATCTCGTGATAATCAAGACTATATTATGACTTCTATCATCAACTTTGGATTTTGTTTCAAGATATAAATAATCAGATGCAATAATGTTTCAAGAAATCTCATGTACGATGTAATAATCAAAGACAGACAAATGGATTCGTGTTTGGRATAATGCCCAATATTAATTTCCACTGTCTGATTTCATTGTCTGTATAGTAAATAAGAAATCTGTTTTATATTGTTTTTCCAGGCCCACCATGACTTTGTACTATCACATTTTTGGAAGCTAAGCTAAGGAGGTACCCTCAATGGGATACAAATGTGTTTTTCACTCAATAGGGTACATAGTTTTGTGTATAAATAAACCCTAATTGGGTAGCAGAAAGTTCAATTTAAAAGATCTTGCAAGCTACCATTTGGATTCTGGGCTCTTCCGTTATTTCTTTCAAAATTGATAAGCGGCAAGAGGGGATTATTAATTTAAATTTGTATTTTTTTATTATCGACGAGACAAGTACATTTTAATTCGTCTAAATATAATTACATTAATATACTAAACCATAACAAAGGGTAGCGAGGGCCAGCATGAGGGTGTTCATTGTTCGAGTCAAACAGAAATTTCAGTTTGAATAAATTGAAAATATCAAAAAATTGAAGTTTTATATATATTCTTTTTAAATTAATTATTTTGTTCAATTTTTTTAACTTTTTTGAAATTTTTTCAAATTTAAACTGAAAGTATTGAGATCGAACCAAAGTTCTATCAATTTCTAAAATTCGATTTTAGATAATTTTGGTTAGCTTCGATTTTGATGGGAAAAAAATTCAAAAAATTAAAATTTAATCAAAAAACTCAATGAACAAACTTAGTCAGCCGAAACTCCYAAATATTTTTAAATTTTGTTATTTGTTTTGGAGAAAGTTTTGATTTTTAGAAAAACTTTTACGAATATTACATTCACCTCCAATTTTTCTTAAAAATTAATTCTCTAATATATATTTTTTAAAGTTTATCCCTAAAATTGATTTTTCCCCTTTTTGAAAGAGAGATCTTTTTATTCCACCTCAATGTTATAGTATACAAATTTATTTCCACCATTAGTAGCATGTTTCCTCATTTTATTTTTAGAGAGAAAAATAAGGAAAAAAAAAAAGGAGAAAAAGGAGAAGTGATGAGCGAAGAGAGACGACTTTATGGTTCTTTTACAGTCCTATGCGAGGATATGAGTTGCGTCGCTAAAGACAGTCCTAAATGGTGGGAGTATGGGTCCGGGTCAGATGAGGCCAGTTCAGTCCAGCAAACAAKACTTGAATATTTAGTTTGGGCCCAATTCAAGTTTCTTGGGTTCGGTTCCAAACTTTTCTTTCCCTTTTTTTAAGTATTTTGGACTAGAAGAAGGGCGCTTCTTGTGCTCATGGCTAATCCTCCCTCCTCTCATCATGATTTCACCGAGTTGCTCATGGAGGTCCTCATAGACTATGCATGCGAAAAGGCACTATTCCTTTTTCCTTTTTTGTTTTTAATTTTGAAAAGTGATGGTGTAAATTTAATTATATTAATTCAATTCTTTATTAGTCTAACTAATGAAAATATCAATTTTTTCTTATTTTGTCTTACACGAGCTCATATATAAATTTGTTAATCTTTGTGGACGTTGATATTATTCATTCTCTTTTTAAGTAAATGAGAYATGAATTAAACTCCAATCTTATAGAAACTTTATTCAATCAAACTAAAGTTTCTCTTTAAATAACTTGAGTTTAAACTTGAATTTAGGTCTAGCTCAAGAAATTCAAATAAAGTCACTCGACCTTATTGCACCAACAATTACCATTTTTTTATTTGATAATACCCAAGTTGCGATGGTTAACATGCACCCTTTTATGAGACAAACAATCCATATCTTCTGAAAAGAAAAATGAAATAATGACAGTTGGTGTGCTAAAAATGCATAGTCAAATTGACTATCCTAGTCGTGGTATGCTAAATTTTTCAATCCAACGAGGCATGAGTTACGATTAGCCAGCCGTCTCATAGGCTCGTCGGATCTATAAAAACCTCTTTTTTGAACGTTAGTTTCTTGAGTTAGCTTCAATAAACCCTTACAAAGTGTGCAAGTCAACTATTGGACTAGGTGTGTGGTTGTTTGCTAGCTACGGCTAAGATGACATCCGATTATGCAYAGTTAAATGAGCAACAAACTAAATAGTTGTGCAAGCTAGAATAAGGGAGATAAACTATATATATGTTAATGCTACTAGCCGAAGACAAAGTAGATTGCAGCTAAACTAAATATGCTACGGTAAAAGCATGAAAACATAGCAAGGAAACCAGTGAAAATAAGCAATCTAAATACCAAATAAGATAGTAGATTATGCTAAATAGGAGCAACTGTAACTAATATAAGATAAGGCTGACAAGTTGAGCCAATTAATCATTTACACTATCAATTCAGTAAACAATAAAGCTTTATGAACTACAAAACAACAAACAAAGTGCATATAAAGCATTGGATAAACACATAGGAAACAACGGCTAAGCAAAATTGTAAGAAAAGTTGGATAAGTAAAGCAATTGAAAGAAACTATACTAAAGAAAGCTGTAAGAGAGCACATTAAAGAATAAAAAAAACTCAGAAAGTAAACAAAAATATCATTAACATGTAAGAAACATAACGACACCTAGATATCTAACTAAAAAGTTGGAAAATAAGTAGAAAATTCATTACAAAGCTAGCTAAACATTGCTAAAAAATAACTTAACGACAAAAATGGAAGATAAAATTGAAGATAATATGCTTGATCTCCGGATTGATGGAGGTGTCTTTTCTCTTCGTTCATTTTCTTTTATTTATACTTGGCTAAGATGCCCTTGCTGGCTCAAGGTTGAAGTAGGCCGAGACCAGTAACCCATTTTCCTCCTTTTGTGCGTACTTCTCGGTAAACGCCCGTTTTCTTCAACTGGCAGGCAGCACATTTCTCAGCTTCTTCGATCAGGTGGTTCTYTCTGTTGATAGCCTATTTACTTGTTACCCCTGTTATTTCAGTTAATCCRTTTCCTTTCGATGGTTGTTTCTGATTTTGCTTGTTTCCTAAGCTTTTAACTGTTTCAATGTTTAGCCATATAACTCCTTGCATCCATTCTATCTTGTTAGACGTTGCTTCTTCCTTAACCATTTGCATTCAGTTATTTTTAAATATCAATAATGACAACTGTTATTGCCCAAGAATTGTGTTTGGCTTAGGGATTTTGCTATTGAATTTTTCAAGAAAATATTTTCTTATTATTGGTTCAAAGGAAACTGCTAAGAAAAAGCATGTAAAAAAAATTTGAAGAAAAATTCTTTTGACYCATTTTGATGAGGAAATGAAAAAGAAAAGGATCTTGATGTTCACSAGCATTATGACATAAACTCTATGCATTTTTAAATTCCTTATTAAATGTAAATGAGACCTAAAATGAAACTTTATTTTTCATGATGGTAAGTTCGAGCTTAGCCCAAACAAATTCAAACCGTTGGTTCTGAGCTTGACTTGATTAAATTTTTATCTTTTCACCTGCTCGAATTATATATATTTACAATTTCGATGCAAAATATAAAATATGATGGTGAAACTATTACTTTCATTATTTAGGAAGGTTATTATTTAGTAACATATATTTATATGTTATTTTATAATTATTTATTATATTAAATGCATATTATGATATTCAAGTTTAGGTAAGATTAGATTTGGCCCATGTTGAGTTGAAGCTCAAAATTCGTATTTCATTTGACCTGACATTTTTTTATTTAAACTCAATACAAAAACATCGGTCAATTCAATTGATAAATCTAATTGGACATCATAAGTATGAGTGCTAATTTGGCTTTGTAAGCTAGATTTGGTCGCTCACGATTAATTTGAATTAAAATGAATATTTTTAGCATTCCCATATTGTAATTTCGTTCTTTTTTTAAAAAAAAAAAACTTCCTGTGAAACCACTTAAAACATATAAAATTAAATTCTATAAAAAAATTGGCAAAGAGATATTCTTTTCATTATCTAGAGAGGTTAATATCTATAAATATATATTTATACATTTCTTAATTATGTTTTTATYTTTTGATATTAATTTTTTACTATATTAAACATTTATTATTTTTGCCCATCTTATAACGGGGCAAGCTAAAGTAAAGCCCTGTCTCAATCCGTTTTAAGCTAGTGACTTTTTAAATTAGTGGCAGAAACATCTTAAACAAAATAATGAACCTAATTTTATTTCGAATATTTAGGTTTAATTTTGTATTTGTTTTACAATTAATAGAATAGAGTAGATTTAGCTATTTTTGTTCTTCTTTTTTGTTGTCTTCCTTTTACATTTCTATTTCAAAATTCAAAAACCAAGAGAAATTACTTTCTTGAAATTCATTTTCCTTTTCATTACTATTTTCCATAGTTAAKCTAACAACATTTGGATTTTCAATTTACTAAGAATTTCCTTTTTCTTTTCTCACTTTCCTTTTCCTCACTGAAAATCCTTAAACCAAACATGCCTTAGGCACTGTTTGGTCCAAGGATTTTGCTTGGGAAATGGAAAAGTATTTTCCGC
>MEJB01000004.1:3448783-3459377 GCA_001752375.1 Rhazya stricta | reverse complement strand
AGTATGTGTTATAATATTTATCTATTTGGTATCATTTTAGATTCGACCATGGAATTGAAACCAATAAACTAGATTAGAATCAAATTATGGTCAACAACATAAAAATCGTTGACTTGATTTACGATTCATGACAGTTCATGAAGTGTTGGTTCCAATTTTGATTATAATTTATTAATTTTCATGATTTGAAACRAACAATTTATGAATTGTTGAATTGGCAGTATAAAACATTAAAAAATAAAATAGAATTTTAAAATATGAAATTTGATAGGTGAAATCAATAAAACACAAACAAAGCTTTTCTTTTCTTTCTTTAATTGATTGCCAAATAATTTCTTGATTGCATAATAATTTCTTTGATTCTCTCTTTTTTGTATTTTTCTTTATTTTATGTTGAATCAAATTTCTTTATCTCTTCTTATGAAAACTCTTTGATTTCTTCTTCTTCTTTGAGAAAATAGAAGTATTTTTGTCTTATCTTTGATTGTCAGGGATGTACTTATAGTTTTAGTATTAAAATTTGCAGCATGCAAGCTTTCAGTGCTGAGTGAAACTTCATGAATTGTTACTTTAAGATTTCGATTTATTATTTTATTGAATTGTGAACCCATGATACATGAGTCGTGACCAAGTCTATATCATTATCACCACCATGAAGTAAAAAATAAAAGTAGCTAAAAGATCTATGCAGAATCTTTAATTGAAGTTTGTACATAAATTAAAATTGTTTAGATGTACAATATATTTTACGATTTTAATTATAAAACTTTCATAATGAATGTTTTAACCTAGTCTTTTACGAGCCAGAAGAACATCCTCTCCCCTTATAGTTAAAATATAAAATAACAAGAAAGAATTGTAGTATGAATAGGATTGTTTGGTTAAGCTTGATCGAGCCCAAGATTGTTCGAAATCAAAATGAAAGTTTTGGAGAGGCTTGAATTGTATTTTTTTAATTAAAAGAATTATAATACCACTTAACCCATAAATTAATTTCTATAGTAAAATGGCGAAGAAGCTTTTCCTTTTATCATTTAGTGAGGTTAAAAATTAAAAATATATAAAATTTGATTTTGTACTATATTTTAATATTTAATTTTTTATGTAGTAAATCTTTATTATTTTGACGAAGCTTATAATGGGTCGAGGCTGAAAGTAAGTTGAAGCTCAACTCATTTCGAGCTAATAACTTTTATAAATTAGTAGAAGAAACATACTAGTGAAATTATGTAACTTAACGTTATTCTGCCAAAAAATTAAGGTTTGAGTTTATTTTTATTTTTACAGATAATGTAATAAAATATTAACTATATTTTTGTTCTTATTATTTCTCGTTGTTTTCCTTCTATATTTTCACTYAAAAATTCACAAATCAAATAAGAAAAATTACTTTATTGAGAATTATTTTTTTCCTTAGTATTTTCACTATTTAATCAAATAATACGTGAATTTTCAATTTCTAAAGATTTCATTTTCCTTTTCCTCATTGAAATCCTTGAAAACACTTAAAGCCGAGAAACAAGTAGGCAATGGAGAAAGAAGGAAAGATCATTATAAAATAAAATTGATTTTATTAAATGTTTATTAGATTTAGATCATTTGATAATATAATTCACAATATCTAAATTTTAGTGTCTCTTAAGTCATTTTATAAATTTTAAATGATAAAATCTTGACTAGTCAATTATCGCTCAATATGCTCCTATGTATAAATTTAATAATTTTTMTATCTACTAGATAAAATTAACAATATCATCTCCTATCCCGCTCTTTGCTTCTTAAGGATCTTTGTTATTCAAATATTGCTTCAAGATACACTATTAGTGGGAACACTTTTTCAGAATAATTTGTGAATAGATTTATACATTAATGAGTATAATACACGATATATTAATATTACATATATTTATTTGATTATTTACATTCGAGTATTTGTAATATTTATATATCCTTAAAGAATTTATAAATATAATCCAACAGCTTGGGACTCTTGATAAACGCATGGCTAATCCAAAGTAATGTCTCGTGTTGAACCCTTACTTGTGATGTCATGATGAAACAATTTTGGATCAAGTCTTTTCGTAAGTAAGAATCAGACTCTTCGGGTGTAATTCGAGCAAAATCCAAATTAACCTCATCAATGTGAGTGTGCCGGAACTCAAGAAGGGAAAAGCTGCCAAAAGTAAATGAAAAAGGAAAAGATAAACAAGATTGTAATTTATGAGAATAATTATAAGTTTTATTGAAGATTACCAATGTGATATCTTAATTTGTTTCTTCCTTGTTCAAAGCTAAGCTACACTGGTTTTGGGAACAAAATTTTTGCAACTTCATCGGCGAAAATCTCAACATCAGTCTCTGGTTCAAAGGCCCCTGCATTGGTGATCACCAATGTCCCTCCAGAGAAGCTAGGAGGCAATGTTGCAAGATTTGCACAACCAGGTGAAGCCAAAGGCACAGTACACGGGAAAGTAGAAGGGGGCGACACAAATGATCCCGATGAAGGAAATAAGGAATTAGTCTCAAGAATTGCATCTACGAAGTGTTTGGTTTGCATCAACAGCCACTCAATGGTTTCACCTGTCGTCTTATGGCCTAACTTTTTGTTCAGTTCAAATACTTGCAAGGCGGTTGCTCTTGAAAGACGAACCCTCCGGTCCTTACCCCCAACCCTTTGATYATGGTCAGATGAAYAATTTCTTGCCGAAGAGACTCCTGAGGAACTCATCTTTGATCTAATATGATTTGATGAAATTATTTAACTTATGGAATGCAATATAAAGTATTAGAAGTTAATGGTCTATTTATACATATTTTGGGAAGAGAAAATGAATCACGTAACTTGATTTCATACCTTCTATTATATGTTTGCTCATTTATGAATCTCCTTTTATATATCTCATTAACCAAATGGTGTTTTGTAGGTAAAATGGGAATTTTTCTTTGAAAAATAAGAAGTAATTACATATAAATAAATTAATCTTTAGGTCTGTATGATATACCAAAATAGTTTATCTGCCATTAATGGAAACATACAATTGGTTACTTCTCTAACTAGTATTGCAATTAACCAACAACTTCTTTACATATATAAATCCATATTACTTTTAATGTATTTTATCTCATTATTCTTGAATGTGTTTTTAAGAAAAAAAATTATGGATATATGGCCATGTTCTTATTTTCTAAACTAAACTAGTTTCATCATTTTCTAAGCCAAAAATTATTTTATACTGTTCTCAAATGCTTTTCACTTCTGATATTAACCTAAACAAATGTTGAAAGAAGTACTTTTCAAAATTTTGTGTTTATTGATACCGGTGAAAATAAAAATATTATATTAAATTGCAAAATAACTCTTTTCTATCGACTTAAAATAGTGTCATCAACTGAGAAAATTCCCATAAGCATTTCGTGTCTGGTATTTTCACAAGATTTTATTTATAGAATAACAAAAGAACTAATCACAAGGCTAATGTATAAGTAAATAAAAGCAAACTTTAATTTTACGTAATTGTTACATATTCCTCATATTATTTGAGAGTTTTATAACTTTTACAAAATCATTAAGTGTATTAACGCGATGATTRGTCATTTATCTCAATTAATTGATTTTCATCTAATATTGKRACGATACTTAGGCTATGATGCAATATAATATTTAAAAATTGAATCAATAAAGTGCATATTAAATAAAATTGTTTGATAATATAATTTGAAATGTCTTTACTTATTTGAGTGCCTCTTAAATTCTTTTATAAATTTTAAATAATAAGATCACATAATACGACTTGAAATATGAGTTTAATAATTTTTTACTTCTTTCTTTCTTGATTATTGTTACTATTCAAATATTGTTTCAAAATACAATGTGCATTGAAAATATTTTTTTTCTTTATAATCAATGAACAAATCTATATATTAATAGATATATACTACACAATAGATGAATATTAAACTATATACTACATTCTCTGCTACGCTAATTAGATTACGATGTGTATATATCTTAATTCTTAAAATAGATAAGAAGAAGTGCGAGAGGGGATAAGAATATATACACGTCGTGCTTTGATTGATAAGTAATAGGAAGTGTAGCAAGAAGATATACCAGAAGATCTCTAACCCCTATATTTATTTGACTATTTACATTCAAGTACTTGCAATACATGTATCTTTTAAAGACTTTACAATCTAAAGGAATAAACAAAAATGACAAAAACGTAAAAATGATAATATTTTAAGTTTTGTTAGATTTATTATTAAATGCTCTAACCAATTTTAGTACTCAGATTCTGACAACCAATACACGTACTAATTGTTTCTTGTTGTCCCACCAGTGTAAAATTCCCGTTTGGTGCAATGCAAAGATCCATTTACACCAAAAAGAAAACCATCATTTAAATTCAGTCATTACAAATAAAAATTTTAATATTTGGAAATCAACTACMAATGAGACTTTCATCTTCAAAGCTTCACTTTCATAAAACGTGAATAGCATAAATGCTTAAAATAAAATAAATGGGTGGTAGYAATTAATGTATTTGTAGAGGATAAGAATGTCATTCAACAATTTAAGTTTTACCTTAAGGATTACAATGTAAATCATGATACACTCAATCAGTTTCATAAGAAGCAACTCAGTCAGTTATTATCATGATTGTGCCGCAAGCAGAGGTGTATTTCTCTTAAGTATTGTGATCGGCCCTTGAGGAAACTGCGGAATCGGCACAAACCAAGATTGCACGGCTTATGGATTATCCATTCAGGGAAACATAGTTTGAGCAGGTGGTACCATTGGCTATCCTGCCTATCAATGTGAGACAGAGTGGCCTAGCAGCACAAATTACCACTAGTCYATTATTAGCAAGCATTATTTATGGAGCTCGATCAGCTGGATGAGGACATGTGGTTAGCATATGAGCATATTCAGAGACATAAGAAAAAYGTACATAAGGCCTATAATAAGCATGTTTAAGTCCATTGTTTTTAAAAAGACAAGACGTTTGTGGAAAACGGTCTTGCTAATTGCACCTAATGAGCCTGAATTCAGGAAGTGATCGGCTACCTGGGAAAGATCATATATGATTAGTAAAGTTATTCCCAGGGGAGTTTATTGGCTAATGGAGCCTCGTGGCCAGTAAATAGAAAGAGTTATAAACGGCAAGTAGCTTATGAGATATTACCCTTCCTTCTGGGAAYGTATTTCAAATTAAAGAGAGTGCAAAATATTCTATTGGCTATAGGCCAGTCGATATTTTTTTACCATAAAAACATAAAAAGAGACATATCAGCTGTCAACCATTCGATTAAGCATTTGAGTAGATTATTTACAGTAGAACAACATCAACCACTTCATTCTCTAAATCAATTGCTACAGTCGACGAGGGAGCTCATCCTTCAAATGGTTTTGMTTTTTTCGTACAGAGAGCGGTCTCTTCGTCAGCAGTTTGTGGTAGAACTTCCTAAGCAGCCTCTTTCTTTCCAGTCTCCTTTACAGAAATAGGGGCATGAGTGTCTTCATAATTCATCTCCTGCGCGACACCCATCACAATATCTTCCAAGGATTTCCTAAGAGATTCATCAAACAAATTAGCAGAATCATTAGTTATAAGAGCAATAGGTATAACCAGAGCTGATGGTGCAGTTTCCTTGATTTCTTCGATGAAGGCCTTCTATTCGATGTTATCTCTAGGTATGTCCAAATCATTTGGTCCTTTGATATTCTCCAAAGGCTCGGCCAAATTAGCTGTTGCAATTGTACTATCAGGCCGCACCTTTGTTGTATCTTCTTGCGGTGGAAAAGGCGAAGCGATACGACTTGTGTCAGTAATTCGGATCCCTAAACATTGCAACAACTTGACGCAAAATTCATCCCAAGTTTTCTCACAAGAGATTAAGCCGGTGTCCTTTGTATCCCTATCAATCTCCACCATGAATTGTTAAGCTTCCAAGACCTGCAATCTTTCATGCACTTGTTTGTTCTTCTTGAACAGATCAGTCATGAACTTGTCTTGATAGATAGCTTCTCTCCGATCCTGAGATAAGTTTTCTTTCTCTATGGTCAATTCAGCTAATAACCACTTTATCTCACTTTCCAGAAAGGTGATTTTCTCTGCTTATAAAGAAATGTTCCTTCTCAAAATATTTAGGCTATTTGAAGCACTGTATATTGGACCCTAAGATCTTCATTCTTAGGTAACAACGAGGACAACTCCTCCAATTTAGTAACAATCAATCTTGAGCTTTTGGTAAAGTTCGATAGAATAAGTGAGCCTAGACATTTCACCACAAGCTTAGTGGCACTCGGTCTGTAACAAAAAGGAGGTACATAAGTATCATCGAAAATGACAATCAGACTCAAGGCTATCTTCATTTGGTTATATATTTCTTCCTCSGTAGGCAATGGGCGATTTAACTTCTCAGTCACAAAGGATATCATGTTACCCCTTGAAAACGGAGCATTTACCATAGCCAGGCTGAAAATTGAAGATTAGGAAAACCTATCACTTTCTTGATAAGAAAAATATAGAACAGACGCTACATCTTCAAAATATGCGAAGGCCTCTTGACTTCGTTCCTCGACTAGTTGAGCCGGAGGADTGACCTCTTGTTGGTCTATTTCGTGATGCAATAATAGTATAAATGAGTTTTTCAAAGTCACGTAAGTATACACAGTCTAACAAGTAATACAGTGATAAATGGATTTCAATCCGACGAGGATTGATYCTACAACAATGGTATGAATGTTACAAAGAATGATTCAATAGATTAGGTTTGGRGATTTATTAATATGAAAATAAAATAAACTTTAATTACAATGATCAGATATTAGAAAGAAATAGACAAATAATTAGAAGGATAATCATTGGAAATAAAATCTAGTTAGGTATATATGGATTCTTTTAAGAATGAACTTTATGGGATGCAGTAATGCATGCTATAGCATTATTCACAGCAAATTGTAATGAATACACGGGTAAACAACTATACCTATGCTAAAGGATTAATGAAAGGAATGCTACAGCAGGGAGTACATCTGCCAAATGGATAGGGTCATCGATTTTTTAGCCTTTTAGCTCTACTAACTTCCCTGACATTAGCCCCACATTACCTCGGGTGACTAAGTTCTTGATCCATAACAAGACTGCTCTATCACAGTAAACCTCGAGACCTTTACTACCTTATGATTTAACATGCAAGTGTTATGTTATTCCTAATACGGAGTCTTTTCATCTTCTCTCTTACTGATTTTTCCGGAAACTGTTATATTCACTTCGTTTCAGAGCGTTTTCTTAACGCTAATTTGATACGCACTATCTTTGACAGGCCCTGTTCATGCATTCGGGACCGTCGCCTGTCGAAGTAAGCCTTGCGTCAGTACGAACCCGCCCCGTGATACGAACCCCCCGTCCCGCGTAAATTTTCGCTACGACTTATCCTCGCGTTTCTCAACGCCGATCGAACTGTCCGTGCACGTCCGTCCGGAAGTAACCTGCGCGGGTTCTTGGTGAATATACCTGCGTGTTCTTTGTCGACTCGTATACTCAAGCCGATTGTTCGAACAATTAAGGATGTTTGATATATTATGCTTCTTCTTCTTCGGCTGACGGACTCAACGCCGACGCGGCGGTAAAGCGATAGCCGAGCACCTTTCGAAAACGTCGTAAAAACGTCGGAAGCGTTTTGAAAGCTACCTCTGACTTCCGCCGCCGAGTTCTTCCTGTTTAACGATAGAGTATCTTACTACGTAGTCTCTGTCTTTATTTTATACTTCGCGGTAATGTAGTTCGATTGATCGTTTGACTTGCTAACCTTCTTCCTCCGGTTGCTTCTGATGAGTTCGTTTTCAACCTCGAGCGCTTCCGCTTAAAAACGTCGTATATTTCTGATTCGTCTTCGTATCGAAGCGCAATGTTCTCAAAAGATTTTGACAATAGAGTAAACGTATAAGAAACCATAAGCTCGATTTGCCGACTAATAAACTTCAACATAACTACTCGTTGTATTACTGGAACCATGACCTAGACTACGACACACAAACGTAAGTAAACTCCCGAGACACTGATTAAAATCATAAAATCAATCTTTAATTCCCTACTTCCGAATCTACAACTACTCTACCGACATTAGTTTTAAAACCGTACCGAAGTGCGATTAACTCTCGAATAGGTTCCCTAAGCTCTACGGCCCGGCTACCATTGTGATTGGACGACTCACTACTCGCTTATACCATGCTACAATTCCGAGATCACCCTTCTCGGCAAATCCTCTACCACGTCACCCAAACCCGAACTTCACAAGCACGATCACTACTGAGATAACACAAACCAAACGTACATCTACTTATCACAATAAAGAATAAGCCCCCTCTCTCGACCAACTTCTAATGTCTATAACGCGGCGAATTTCACACTCTCGAACACTAACATCTACGGGATTCAGGTAATAAGACACAGCCGAATCTCCCGTCTTGAACTTTTATTTTACAATCGATGTAGTTTCTCACTTTATCTGTATATTCGTAGCAGGCCGTCGTGACCCGTTCTACCTTCATCTAAGTTGTTTTAACAATATTAATAAGTACAGTATGAATTGGATATCCGTTAAAATATCGCCGGCGTAAGTAGTCTATAACCGCTCGCCTAGTACTACATAAGTACTTCGATAAACACGTACTTACGTCATACAAGGAAATACCTATACACTCCACTTAGACTAAAATCTATCATTCAAATAGAGCTTCGCAAACCTCGATTAAAACTAAATTCTAAAAGCTCCTTCTTTACGGAATACCTTTTTCCTCTTTCTTATCTTACAGTTCTTTACATACGACGTTCCCCGTTACGACTAACGTATTCGGATAACCCCCCCGGTCAGTGACACCGGCCCGTCATAACCTATGTTCTGTCTCACATGCGCAATAACGTTCATTCGAACTCCGTTGAATATCCGCATCACCGGTCCGGACCGTTACAACGGTAACAGTAACCACTAGTGTATCGTTCCTTCTTCTCCTATTTGTTTTTTTTTTCTTATTCTTTTCTTCTCGAACATTTTTTCAACTTTACTAGGCTTTCTCGCGATCTTTCTTAATGATTTTCAGGTTCCAATCGCGGCATCGTACCTCGTTCACCACGGTTCACCCTGCACGCACAATAACCTGGGTAAGACTCATCAGACGATACCGGCTGAAAACCCCCTCGCCAGTCGTATGATTTTTTGGTGGAGTAGTATCCTCGGTTTTCCTTACTGTATATAGTGTAAGTACTCCACCGGTGACACATTTCGGCCGTTTCAGGTAATTTGGCGTTTTTTTTAATCGTTGAACAGGTTGACCTGGATGTCCCCGAACGTTTTCCTGACGTATTAATTATGTTTCTTCTGTCCGTTCTCTTCCTCTAAAACGATAAAGAAAGTAGCGAAGTTCTTCTTAGACTTGTTCTCGCATAGATTCATAAAAATCGTGATTTTAGGCGTTTTTGATAGACACCTCCTCGACTTCCACGTTTGTCTCTCTTTGTTAACGACGCGTTGGTTAGTATCTTTCACATTCTTTGGGCAGAGTACTCGATGCATCTTTCGTATTTTTTGCTTTGTTTTGTTGTGGTTTTGTTCTTGTTTTGTTTGGGATTCACTGTCTTCGCCTTACTTAACCTCTTTCCCGATTCCTTCTATTAGGTTTCGATCTTGACACTCACCTACGACCGTCGCTAGACCTACTCACGTGTTCGCTGTAGGTAGGTGTGCCTGAGATATTAAAATTATGTAAAAGAGAAATGTAAACAAAAGATAATTTGAATAGAACTATATACTCATAATCTTATATTTCTATATATATGATTATGTTATATAGTATATTCATATAACTATTTGGCTTTACAAACTGACCCGTTATAATACAAAAATTATAGAAGCCTCGTACGCGCGGTAGATAAGAATCAATTCACAATGGATGTACTTGAAAACTTAACTCTAATACACCGATTATAAATCAAGAACGTATGAATTCAACTAGCGCTCAAATAGGTTCACTAATCAAGCGACCACCTTTGGTACAGAGGAGATTCGGATCTCAACTCTTGTAGTACTACCTACAATTGAGATCACTTTTTTTTAATCCTTTCATTCACCAAAACGTTACTAACAAACAAACGTAGTTCGATTGTTAGAGATTACCCGTACCACTCTTTGTGAAACAACCAGTATTTAAACCAAGAACCAATTTCGCATACACTCTCAAATTTATTGGCGAACTTTGATCTCGAAATCATCGTGCATGATTCCGGTGTGGTAACCGAATTTCCAATCAGACCCCCTCTTGTAGTTCTTTTCTAAGTTCATTCATAAACGTGACCGATCGTTATCGACATCGTAAAGACATTCAGGTACCAAAATATAAAGGTTTTCGACGGAAACATACCATCCTGAACAACCCATAGCCTCACGTTAGAGGAAAGTTTCCTGATATCAATCCAGAACTTGGTTTCTACTATGCCGCTTCGCGATCTGAGGCATAATCCTTCATTGTATTGCGTGAACGTCGAAATTCTAAGTATCATCCATGCATTGTTCCACATCAGGAAGCTCCAAA
>MEJB01000004.1:3427365-3446942 GCA_001752375.1 Rhazya stricta | reverse complement strand
ACTAATGCAGTTAAAACACCAGGCCTGAAAGCACCACTAACATCTCTGAGAAGTTGTAGTCGATCTTCTGTAACTCCTTGAGTCTTCATTTCCTATACCGACCAAAAGACAGTGATGYTAAGGGTCATGTTATGATTATATAGCCATTGATCTGAATGTACATATAAGTTCATGGTACAACTTGGTGAGTAAAACTTACAGCAGGCATATCCACATAGTAATTGACATGATTAAATGCAAGTGAGAGCGGTTGGAATGGTAAAATCATCCCCCTTTTTGATTCACTCTCTGTTGCACTAACAGATGAGCTACCATCACCTCTACCATTTCTTATAGCCATTTGCACACCTGTAATGGTGGAATGTACATCAGAGAAAACCCCAGAAATCATCTCAGTTTGGGTGTTCAAGCAAAAACATTTAAAATGTGTATGTCAAATACGTTGTACAGAATCTTTTGCTGAATTTATGTTGAAATAAATTGGGTAACATTTCAGCTAGTATCAAAGCAAAGAGAAGCCGTAGCCCCTCATATTGGGAACTCAAGATGGTGATATTCAGTAGTCAACAGACCTTTTGATGCTGCTTGCTGCTGATGCTTGTTTTCACCATCCTCATTGCTTGTGATAGATTTTGTATCTCCCAGAGCTGTGATTAAATTTCAAAGCGAAAAGTTAAATAATGATCTTCTCATCCTCTATTGTGACATATATACTGATAAAGTAGTGCGGTATTAGACTTACGATTTAGAAATGTCAATGATGCGACGAACAGAAGATTGAACAACAGAGAAAACCCGAACAGAGCTCCAATGGATACCCAGTATAAGTACTCATCAGTAAATAAACCTCTATCGCTGAGAAGTGTCTTTCCCATTGTGGACTGAGAACCATTGCTAGGCTGTTAAACAGGAGTAATGATTATTCTAAAGTCGATATGCTATTAGGAATGGCATTCAATGCAAAGCCTTAGAGAGTCTTACCACAGCCCATCTCTCATCAAGAAATTCATTCATGGCAATTGCATTTTGTCCGTACATCATTGGAGAAGCGTAATAGCCCCAGATCATCCAGTCCTTGATGTCATCTGTACAATTTGAATCGCAATTTTTAATATTTTGATCATGCAATACAGAACTAAATTTGCTCGAGCAATAAACTTATCTGACCTTTTGAGACAACAAAACCCCCTAGGACGAACACTGCCATCAAGACAAACATTCCAAATGTGTTTGCAACAACTAGGGATCTTCCAGCTGCACCGATGAAACGAAACAGAGAGAGAGCCATCTGATGAATTCCTATGTAAGCCAACAGCTGTTTGAAAAACCTGCAAATTTTGGAAATTTCAATTAGAGAAAGATGCATCCAAGGAAAAAAAAAAATGACGACGAAGCAATTGAATGATGTCTTATTACGCATCAAAAATACCTAGATGCAGCAGGAGCAAACCCAATGGTGTAATATGTTAAACCAATCCATATTATGGACTCCGCCAATGAAATTGGAATGCGGAGGAGCCAAATTGGCAGAGCAAATGCCCATCCTGGGTAGAATAACGAATCCCTTTGCTTGAAAAACACAGGAAGCCTCATAACTGTCATGACTAGCTCTCCCATCCCATTGAACATCACATTGATAAGACCAAAAAATAAAGCTCCAAAAAATTTAGAAGCATCATCAAGTCTCCCAGCTTTCATTTCTGTCCTCAGAAACACTGTGAATGTAAGTATTGCCATGGTTGTTATCTGGAATGTTTTAAAGATGTATATAAAAGAGCTTCGCTTCATTAACAGCCATTCACGATCAAAGCATGCCTTGAAGAGTTCTTTCTTGGAGATACCATATTTCTCCGTCACCAGTGCTGCAGGATGCATCTTGGACTTATCGTATGGGACTCTAAGATCTGAAGTTAGCTMTTGCCCTACATGAAAAGAACTGAAGGCAAGCACAAAATCATCTACTGATATATATCTATAAGGCTGGTTCTTTCTGTACCAATACTGCTGCTGGTCCTTCTTTGAGGTAACCTCCTGCAGAAAGTCTGCAATTCCTTTCCTCTCAGGGCATTTAAATCCTACGAATTCAAAGAAATCGAGCACATTTTCACGCGGGCCCTGGTAGACAATCCGACCTTCTGAAAGAAGGATAACATCATCAAAAAGCTCAAATGTCTCAGGAGGAGGCTGCAAGAGGGAGATGACCATAATTATATCATTAATGTGAACCATCTGCCTCATGAACTTGACGATCTGGAATGTGGTCGAACTGTCCAGTCCTGTTGATATTTCATCCATGAAAAATGCTTTTGCTGGACCTACCAACATTTCACCTGCATTCGACATAAATCCTATCTTAATCCAGATTTCAATAGTATTAAATATTCGAACAAAGATGCTAATACCATTAATTATGATTTCCAAATTACACTGCCAAGAAAGATTCAAGAGCCATCTTGTATTTATAAGTCAGAAAGCAAAATTAAATTCTACTTGTGTAAATCAATCAATTTGCATATAGAGTTTGAAATTTTGTCATGATACTGCCACCACAAAAAAAATATATTCTTCATTCGAAATTCTGTATTTGTTATCCCCCAAGAAGCTTGTGCGTTCATGCATACCAGTAGTAACACGTTTCTTCTGTCCACCGGATATTCCCCTTGTCATTTCATCACCGACCATAGTATCAGCACAAATGTCCAATCCAAGTATCTGGCAGGATCATTATTGATGGATTAGGAATGGATATAAACCACAATGCTAAATAGCTGAAAATCGAAGAAACAAACCTTGAGAACATAGTCAGTATTCAAGCTGGTTTCCTGACCCYCCACGGCTGTGGCTTTCATGAATGCATCAATCTCKGGATCTGGCTTAATACCTGCTTCTTTCTCTCTTCTTGACAACTCCACCAGCATGTCATATTTTGTCCCCACACCCATGCACCTTCCAGCAAAATCTAAGGTCTCTCGGACGGTCATTTCACCAAAGTGGAGATCATGCTGGCTAATATAAGCACTTGTTCTCTGAGGAACAAATTCGCGGAATTCATGGCCACAGTAGGTGATTTTTCCTTGAAGCTGTTCATAAAATTAGATCAGCAATGCAYAAAGGGGGGAATATAATTATTGTTAGTTTCTAAGAAGATCTGACAAATTAAGTTAGAAAAGGCACGCATTTAACTAAGAATGCAGTTCTTGTATTTCTCTTTCAGTTTCACTGGCAAACAAAGCAAGCAGGGGAACTGATTAAAAGAAATCTACTGAACACTAGGCTAGGAACGTACTCTCAGATCCTTATCTGCTTTTCCTGCTAGTGCTTTAAGAAAAGTCGTCTTCCCTGAACCAGGTGGCCCAAGAAGCAACGTCAACCTGATAACAAGTAAAATGACAAGCATAAGTTAGCATAGGAAAAGGAATGCAACAGAAAAATCAAGCTTAAACCAAAGCACTACTCAAATGAGGTTTTGCTTAACGAAATTTTTTGGCTAATCTTTTTAATTGGTCACCTACTCTTCAAAATGTAAGCAATGGGGGTAGCTATTTATGATTGAATCCTACCTTGATGGTCTTATAATTCCGCTCACATCCTGAAGTATTTTAACCACCCTTTTCTTTGATGGAGAAAGCCCAATCATTCCAAGTGCAGACTGCCAAATTTGCCAGAAAAAAGTTAGGAAAAGCTTCAGAATCCTTATACTCCAAAAACCATAAGCAGATTATTGAAAGAGAATGGTCAAATGCATGAATGATTCCCCTAAAAGCCTAATGATTTCACTTCAGAAACAAAAGAATAAAAGAATKAAATCTCTTTTCATTACGTATTCTGAAATGCATTTCAAGATTTATTTCCTCTACTGAGAAAACATCAACAAATGTATTCAAGATTTTTGTTTCATATTCAAATGTGGAAAGTTACTCGACAACCAAAAAATAAAATAAATAAAGAGAAACAAGAAAGACATGAGATCACACTGGTTGCAAAATTGCTAATCAATAATTAAGAACAGTTCTCTCTTAAGAAGTATTTACCTCCATTACATTCAGGGTTGTGTTGAGTAGAGTTGGAAGTGCTCTTGTCCCAAGATATGCATCTCCCTCAATAGATAGATTCTCGAATCTCACTTCAATGCTTGGAATCTCAATCCCAACTCTGCTTCCCCAAAACACCAGGCAATCAATACGTTATTTGATAGCACAAATCATTAAACAGTTCTCAGTATTCTATTGTTAGAAAACATCAAATAAAGAAAGGAAAAGACATCAACATTTCAGACTCCAATAAAGGAAAAGAATACCATTCAGATAACCCAAATTAACTTTTTAATTTCCGACCATTTCCTCAGTAATCAACTGAAAGAAAGTCCAGAAAATTCACCTGTCAGCTCGATTTCTGATTCTTCTAAGGAACCTCTCGTTATCATTCTCAACAACCTTGAGAATGCTGTCCATCAGCTGCTGCTTATCCTGAGCACCAAGCCTGGTAACATCAACCTCATCATGAATCACTCTCCCTTTGCTAGTTACCTGCTTAAGCATCCCCTTCTTCATTCGATCATAAGTGGGCAATCTCTCAATAGCAGCCCACTTGAGCTCTTCTTCGTCATCATCCTTTTCTCTTTTAGTACTATTCCTCGCAAACACATCTTCCGGCCCTTGCCACACCTCCCTCACACTAGCAGATTTCCAATTCCTGACACTRGCCGCTCTTGTTAAATCTGCCTCCGCAAACGCAGCCATTTTGCTTTCTCACTTCTCGCTGATATAATAATCACAAACACAAATCACAAAATTCCCAGTTCTATGAAAACCAAATTCAAGATGACAACCAAGAAAAGAACAAAAATCTCAAAACCAACAACTATATTCAACTCAATGCACAATACTCTGGGTTATATACAAGAAAGAATGAATATTGGGCTGCATGCAGATGCTGAAGCAGCTCTTCTGATGAAATGCAACGAAACTTTAGTTGCTAGAAAATGATCAGGGGAGGACTTTATATATCATGTGYGATGCCAAGCCGTTAAGGCTAAATAAAATATTTTAAGGATTGCAAAAACGTGGTCAAATTATAGAGGCTTCAAGGTATAAAGACTTCCCGCGGCTGAACCAAAAGAAGCTTCCTCTTGGCCTCTCTTTTGCAACTNAGCTTTGATTATCTTCCTTAGCTCCTTCTCCAATCATTCCGCTTCTGTCACTAGCTCATGAAGGGTTCTATCATTCTATGATTGTAGGAGCAATTCTCTTCTTGACCTTCAGCCTCCACAGAAAGTTTTGGAAGTGTAAAAATACTAGAAGGCTTTCAAGCTTCCAAGAATAGCAAAATCTCCTTCTCTTGTTCTTCTATCTATAATTGTGAGTCCTTTGCAAGCTGTAGGCCAATTGGACAAGTTGAATTTTTGGTCCAATGAGGGCTTTACACAGGGCACCTCAAGTAATGTCTTGGTCCAATGAGATGTTTATATGTGACCGCAAAGGGCACAAGATATAGAATGGTCCAATAACAACACTCRACTTGGCACCACTTGCTCATGTAGGTAACTTTGGATTTTTTAGTAATTCTTTAGRTGCCTTTCTATCATTTCAACTTTTTACAAGCTCCTTTTTCTTATTCTCCTCTTCTTTTGCTATTAATCACCACATGAAATGGCAAAATTGCAGCTGCCACTAGCTGTAAGTTGCTCAAGCTATTGAATAAGCTACTTGTCTTGTCATCCAATACTGCAGCACAGTGATGCAATAGGTTATGCAATAGCATTGCCCTTGAGCATAATTTCTTGACATTTTTCTCCTTTTTCCATAATGCATTTTCCTAGAAAATTTAAATAAAAATTAGTCCAAAAGTTCAATAATTATATTAAAATCAGATTACTCACATTCCATAAAGGAACATATGAATTCATGCACAAATAGCTTATGAATAATCATGATTCGATATCATAATGGGGTAAAAATTGCTAAGTAAGATGACATAAAATTTATACAATTTTGACACTCATTGCCAGTGTTGCGGACATGCTATATCATTACTCTTTGATAGCAAACATTTACTTTTCAATGTTCTCCCCTAACCGACACCAAATAATGGACTTAGGCATCTAAAATCAAAGCTCTACATTTAAGGGGAATATTGTATTCAACACTCTCTCCCCGAATAAGAAATAAATATTCTCATAATGCAATAGAGATCATAGCTAGAACATTCAAGCAAACCACTSACATTACCTAAGGCTTTCCACTAGAGTTAACATCCTACCATATGCTATCAACTCAGAGGTTAGTTTACCATCGGGATCTAAATCCCTTGGATAAGCTGTAAATTAGGTTAAGCATGCAAAATTTTGATTAGCATATCATCAACACTTAAGTTCATCTTAATTTCTAACTAAAAACTAAATTAGCTCATGCTCAAATGATGAAACACAAGATAGTATAAATCATTATGTTGTATAAACAATCAAATATCAGGTTTAGCTCAATACCAATAGAATATGAAATGAATAACAGTTTAGAAAACTCTTGTAACGGAAGTATGCTTCTGCAGTCTTTAATGCTGCAAAATTCGTTCGCAGTCCAACTTTGATTATCTTCTTGGCTCCTTCTCCAATCGTTCAGCTGCTATCATTAGTTGATGAAGGGCTTCAATATCTTCTCTATGATCATAGAAGCAATTTTCTTCTTAGCCTTTAGTCTCCATGGAAAGTTTTGGAAGTGCAAAAATGGCTGAAAAGCTTTCAAGCATAGGAAATGGAGGAACTCCAGTCAGTGGCTTCTTCCTTCTTCTATTTATAGTTTGTAYGAATTACAAGTTGTTAGCCAATCATATGGAGTGTTTCTTGTGGTCCAATAAGTGTTTCTTGGGGTCCAATAAGAGCTTCTCACGTGTCCTTCAAGTAGCAATCTTTGGCCTAATCAGATGTTTTTAAATGGCTGCCCAAACATAGTGGAACATGAGGTCCAATGAGGTGRCTCCATGTGTTACTACTTGCCAATTTATCAATATTTAATCAATTCTTTTGAGACTTTGCTTTCACTTAATTTTCAAAAGGCTTTTTATGTCATTTCTCTTCTACTTTTTGCCTCTTATCTTTGCCACTTTTAGCTAAATTTCGACTGCAACTTGGCAACTTGCTTCGTGCAACTGCGTTGTTTGACCAGCCGATGATGTAGCATCCTTATGCTGCAGTATGCTTTTGAATGTTCATCCTTAGCTTTTTACCTTTTTCTCCTTATTGCAATTTCTTGTACAACTTTAATAGAAATTAGCCAATAAATACATTATTTACATAAAAATCTGATTACTCACATGCTAATAAGGAATATGTGAATTTATGCATAAATAGCATACACGAATGATCATGATTCAATGTGATAATAGGGTAAAAATTTCTAAATAAAATGGCAAAAAGTGTGTACAATTTTAACACTATCACCTCTATATCGGCTGATCCCAGACTTGACTTATTCTTCTAGAAAGAAAATCATRAGGAGAAGATATGCTAAGAAAAAGGGTTATAAAACTTGCAAAAATATTACTTTTGCAGATATACTGAAGGACCGTGCAACTAATTGCAAATGTTTAGATTAACAAGTAGCAACTATGGCATTGCCTTTCAAGGGAGTATCAGGAAGCTTGTCCACATTTATCGGCTCATCACCAGGATTTGTAAGAGGGGTTAGGCTAACTGCTAACTAAAGGAAGCTAATAAATCGGATTTAGAGCAGTTACCTTAATGATCGACTGGATCGCCTAAGAACATTGGTGACTTTAGCCAATTTGCCCTTCAATTGGGAAGCCTCAGCCAACCATGCAGTAGTCAGAGAAACAACCATAGTATGAGCTGTCAAGGTAGAAATTTAAGGAGCTAATGACGAGATAATTGTGCTGATCTTGGCCAGGTAGGCATCCAAAGGAGCAGAAAAGAAATTCTTAGCAACTATATCTTACCAGGAGTTAAAAGCAGAGYTGGACAGAGTACATGGAGTAAAATGTTAGAAGGAGAACCTCTCAAATTTTGTTTGGRTGAATTGCGACTTTGCACATCAGAATCTTCCAAAGATGGGCTATCATTAAAGAGGATTCCATGATCTAGATTAGTAGGAATGACCTGAACCATACCAAACTGTCAAGCAAAATAATGAAAATTATACAGCTCGACTGATGTTTATCTGTAACGAGTCGTTGGTCAAACTCCATTCAACAGTGTCCTAGAAGTCAGTAGGCTAGCCCAGATCTCTCATACTTGATGATAGTTTAGGCCGTTTTGAGGCTCTCTTAACCAGTCAGGACCTTTTTTTTCATAGCTTGTACAAATACATTTTATTGATTGACACTTGCTGAACTGAATAAATATAAGACATTATCTATTCGACATAAGCCGTATTCATAGGGACCTCTTGCAACCAATAGCCCCTCACCTCATGACCAACATTAAAGATCTCAATCGACAAACGACTTATTCCAAACTTCAGCAAATACTAATACAAKCAAAGAAAAAAAATCTAGAAAGGACCCGATACGCTAATAGCATCTTCCCCMCGGGCTAATGTTTAGATAGATGAAAAAGTTCACGGTATAGCAAAAATAGAACTAAAGAAGCCAATGAAATAGTTTCTCCTTCCAAAAAAAGAGAAACGTAGAAAGACAGTCAGCTGAACGGATTTAATATTTGTAAAATCATAACAGACAAGATCCATCATAATCAAGCAGGGAATCAATATGTCTGATATCATCAATCCTCGTCCCATCTAAGTAATCCATCTACCCAGCAAACTAACACGATAGGATAAAGAAAGGCAGGGCGACCAACTGATTCCCGTTTAAGTTAGCGTTCTATTGGCTAGAGGATAATTGGCTATAACCTGGAGAACTTTTGATTGGTAGACACAAGAAGTTCCAAAAGAGTACCGAGATACAATATGATCGACATAGATAAGTCAGCAGAAAATAGTCGATCATGCAAGATAAAGATAAGAGACCAAAGCCACCTAGCCGAGATTCTACGGCACGAGCTACRAGTAGGACGAGAAATCAGGAAGTGGRCATATTGGAGAATATAACCATGAAATGGGTGAGRGGCTTCAACTTATTTTGCWTGCAAGCAAGAAGTCTCGCCTCYGTTAAGTATAAAAGGAAGAAGTGAAGAACAAGAAAAGACCCCCCACTCAATCCACATCAAACCAGATATCATATCTTTCAAATTTCAGAATTAAGCTTTTCATTTCCATAATTACCTCTCTTGTTTAGCTTAGAACAGTGCTTCATTTTTTAGCTTCCTAACTACTTTTACACAACATTTCTTAGCTTATTAGTTAGCTTTCGCATTTCTATACAGCTTTCTAGGTAACTTACAACTTTGTTTATTATCTTTCATATGTTGTTTTTCGCATTCACATAAGAGTTTAGTACCATTTTACTTATTTCAGTACTCATCTTATCAGCATATCATCTATTTGCTTTTTGCTTGCTTTGTTTGCATATCATCTCTCTTAACCTGTCAGCTAAATTCTCTATATGTTCCTAATATGTTATCTTGGCTTTTTGCACTCYTATTTGCTTAGTTAATCACATACATYCTTCTTTTAGGACTTTCTTTAGTTAATTGAAGAATTCACAATTTAATAAAAWAGGAGCTACAAATTAAAAAATTAATRAATACGCAAGCTTTGTTGTATTGAAAACTAAACCCATCAAGATRGGAACTAGCTAGACCAACAAACCTATYACACCTATATCCAGCARACTTGACGACTACGTTGACATTGACCAAAGCYTTTTCTGAGCACCAACCATTTCAAATTAACWTTATTTTTATTCCTATTCATTTGCATCAAACACTACACTAATGATGCTCATTCCCTTCCATTCATACTATTCAATTTTATTACCTCAAACTAAACACAGTCCAAGTAACCCAGCCCAATCTAAACATAAAAAGGGCCCAATTCTCCTACACCAAAAAGTAGGTTACTAAAAGAAAAGATAAATACCTAATTTAAAAACAACAAGCCCATAATATAAGGAAGAAATTCATATCGTGCTTGAAATTCGCTGACCACCATAAGTAAACCACTAAATAACATCTTCAAATCCTATCAATCYGATTCACGATTCAGAAACTATATAAAATCTCCAACGATTTRATCGTCTTCTGCAACTCCAAGCTCTCCTTCTTCTTCTTCATCATCATCATCATCATCTTCCTCGTCGCATCATTATCATCAGTTTGCTTCGGTTCCTAAGGTCTGAAATCTCACCACTACCTTATACTATGAACATATCTGCTCGCAGAATTCACATCAGTTCGCTTTATCTTCTTTGCTAGGGTTTATATTATGAAATACCAAGTATTGGTCGGTCAAAAGAAACAATAATAATGGAAGATAGTCGGTTAATTTCGTTCACCCCGATGTTTTTTTGTCTTTTTCTAGGGCTAGAGATCTTACCTTTTCTTTCCAGGGCTTTTTGCTTGGATCTTAGTTAGCCTTTTTATGCTTAGACTCTGGGAAATTGTTTGCTTTCATGATACTGCTGATCAGTAGATAGATTGGTAGAGGGTTTCCCTTTATTTAACCGAAGTTTGGGTTGGATTTGGGTGCTAGTCATTACTGGAAATTATTGGGGGGAAAATGATGAGGAATAGAAGGTATGGAGCAAACTCTAGGCTTCGGTCTCCATCTCCGTCTCGGAGGAGGCTATCTCCACCGTCAGTGAGGTTTCGGGACCGTGGCTGCTCTCCGCCACGTAAAGGTGATGGTATGGACACGGATGAGGGGAGACATGGCGCAAAGTATTCGAGGAGAGATTACAATAGGCTATATGAACGAGGAGACAGAGATTATGGGAGGAGCTGTTGTCGTGGAGACAGGTATTTTGAAAGGAATTACGAACGTGGGAGCAGAGATCATGAGAGGAATTCTGATCGTGGGGATAGAAGTTATGATAGGAGTTTTAATTATAAAGGGCCAAGGATATCAAATTTTGAGGGTGGTGACAGAGATAGATATATGAACGGAGAAGAGGATGCTGGAGCTGGACTCCCGGAAAGTATGTGTCGGTCTGACATATATCAATCTACCAGTGATGTGGGATATTCAGGAAGAGTGTTCAAATATGAGGAGGGACTCTTGCAAGGGGACTCATCTTCAGCAAAGTCTCAGAGGGATCATCTTTTGTATGAAGCCAAGAAATCTGATGACTTTAAGGGTTCCATTAATCAGGGGACTAGTGGCAGTGCAATGAGAAATGAGTTGGACTATAGTTATCAGAGGAATAAGTATTTTTATGAGGGTCGTGCTGGATTTGTACTAGATAATGAAGCTGCATCTATGGAAGCTGAGAGGGGAAGGGATTATTCTTCTTCATCTTATCAAATGGATCTTGGTGTTCTGCCTAAAAGTTCTAGCCAAGTTGATGCAGTTGGGGATTTCACTTCAGTACCATCACATTTTTCGAATACTAGACTACTTCATAAAGATGAAAACTTCCACTTTCGTGACAAGCCTCATTTGGACAAGCTAGTTGCTGATGGGCCATTTGTGGGGTATCAATTGGCAATAGAAGCTAATCCTTCGCGTTATTCAAGGATTGATATTGATTTTATGGCATCGTCATCTCAGTCAAAGGCTTTTGATGCTGTCTCCCATGAAAGTTTCAAAGAGGACACTCCGGGTTCATTGATTCCTTCTGATAGAGTTAAGTTCAGCAGTGGCATGACCACCAATTACTTTGGGTATGATGACTATGGTGCAAAATCACCAATGAGGTCTCCTATGCCCCATGGAGGAAGATTGGATGATTTCAAGAGTTTTTCACGGTCATATGTTGATGCTGCTGAAGAGAGAAGCAGCAAACTTTCTTACTCTGAAGTTGGCCGATGTGAGAGGAGTGCTATGGTTACTAGGCCCTTAGCTGGAAAGATTGAGGATGTTGGAGAACACTATGGCCATCAAGATATGTTAAGGGTGGGCATGTTAGATACCAACAATGATAAACATGATGGATCCTCTCATCAGGGATATTTGAGAGGGAATAGACTATGGGAGCCTCCTCCTACTTCATTGGGACAATCAACATCCAACTACTATGATGCGCATGTGTCGTATTCAAAAAGGGAAAATGTGCATGATCAGGATTTTGGTAGTAACAGACCCTTATATGAAAGGGACTTTTATCATGGTCATGGAAGCTTAATAACYGGAGAGCTTCATCATGATTATGGGGTAGCTGGAATTTCTTGGTTCCCTAAGAAAGGAGCAGATAGGTTGTCACCAAGAGAGTATGATTCAAACCTAGGTAATGTTGATGGTCGGCTACAAAAGGTATCGTTATTGGATGATATGAAATTTCCCAGACCATTTAAGAAGACGACCAAACGAAGACARGACACTGAAATACAGGCTAGTGAGCATGGTGTTATGTTTTATAATAAAGGTTGTGCTGGTGAATCATGGAGAGATGACATGGATTCTAACGTACTATCAAAGAAGTTAAGAGTCACTAACTCCAAAAATGGGAAGAATAGAAAGATATCGAGGTTGATGGCCTACCAGCAGCCATCTCGCTCAAGTCCGGTACCGATGCCTACTTATTCAGGTAAACCTCATACATTTGGTACTAGAGATATAAAGAAGCGGCTGGGACCCCATCCTCAAAAAGCACACGTTTCGCAACTCCTTGCTCGGAAGTTCAAACCTTCATTGAAAAAGCGGCTAGGGCCTGGTTCTCAAAAGAGTCATTTTACTCTTCCACCATGGGTGAAGAACCGGAAGGCCCATAAATTGCAAAAAACGGAAGATGCTTCAGATGGAAGTCATCTTGATCAAGGGGAAGAGCCTCAGGAAGCTACTGTTACTCCTGCAAAGCCTGAGCCACCTGAAAATTCTGAGGAGTTTAGGCAAATGGTCTTTAGCGCATTCTTCAAGTTTGTCAAACAATTGAATGAGACCTCYGCTAAGCGAAAAAAATACAAGGAGCAAGGAAAAGCTGGTAGTCTAAAGTGCATCGTTTGTGGCAGGTCTGTGTTTTGCATCATGAACTGTTAATTCATAGGTGGAGAGATCGTTCCTCTGTTTTTGACTGAACTTATTATTGCTCTTTGTGCTGCAATCAAGTAAGTGATCTTCTAGTGATTTCGTATCATCAAATTAAGTGACGAATCAATAAGTAAGGGTTTATGACAGACTGTACTAATTGCCTGGATTTTATGCAGTCTTACCATTGCTGATCTCTTTAAATTAAGGAGAGTATCACATATGACTTTTGATGAATAGTTTCCTGAGGTGTTGGGATTGGATAATTTTTTGGAATTTAAGACTGAGTACCCTGTAAATTTCATTTTAGGTTTCTCATTGCAACAGAATATATGCAAGCTATTCGGATTTTGCCCAGCATATCTCTGTGGTATTGCCGGTTTTGGTACAAAGTCTATGCTCTTCTGGCAATGAATTAGGGGGCAGATTGTATGACAATGGTTAGGCTTGACTCTAGACTTCATCGGTTATACTGGTTGAACAGCTTATAACAAGGAGAGAGAAAGGAGACGAAAAAGAAATATGACCATGTAGTTCTTCTACTTGCTTCAACACAGTGGGAAAAGGGAAATATTTTGAAAGTAATCTTTCACCCGGTTGTGCTATTGCAGAGCTGACCTTGTCTCTGGATGTGGTTTTGGAATGATGACTATTGTTTCTAAGAACTTCAACTAATGCAGGGAAAGGAATGGAATAGGAAGCCCTTGTTAGATACATTTGTTGAGTCTGTACAAAATTATTATTAATCCTTGACAATTTTGTGTTCTAAAAATTTCCTAGCCATAGAGTGCAGGAGTTGACCTATGTATTCTTCATCAGTTCTAGGTGTTCCTAAGTTAGCTTTAAGTGGATTTAGTCCTTAAAGGTTGGCTTTAGCAAGAAAAACAAGGTTTATAGGGAGGAAATTTAATGGAGGACTATGTGAAATCATTTTAACTCTGATAGGAACTAAAAGGTACCTTTTTTCTACAGTACAACAAAGAGCTGAGGATTTCTTTTGAGGTTTCAGTTTTGTGGTTCAACATCTATTACTCTGGTACTAAGATAGTAGTTGTTGTTGCACATTAGCCAGTGGCAGAACATTTGGGGGATGCATTTCGTTTGGGAGTAATGATCTAGAAAAATAGCCCTTTATTTAGTAACTTATTGGGTTTTACTGGACAGATTCATTTCATTGATTATGTTATTTAATTAGTGTATGAGTTTTCTAAGTTATTTTGTATGAGATATTCTAAAGCCCGCATCTATTTGATAAGCAGTTTTCCCTTTCTGATTTTATATCGACAATATGTGGTCACCTGCCACTTTACAACAGTTATTGTACATGCTAATGCAGTTTATGAGCTCTCTTTGCTACAATTTTCTGCAGTAAGTAATTATTTTCCATCTTAGACATTGATGTTGTCTGCTTCAACAATCCTTTGTCTCAAATTTCATGAAATTTTCAAAGGACTAACGTTTATGAACTTTCAAAATAGCTGTTATCAAAAGATATTTAGAAGTGATACATACTAATACTTTGATTTTGTTATAGGAATTGGGAAGATTCTGAATCCTATATGATGCCTTTACATTACTGAAAATTAGAATAGATGCAGGAGTATTACATCATGTTTCTTCGATCAGTTTTGTCAAAAGAACTTCTCYGTGCAAAAATTGATTTTTGTCAAAAGAACTTTTTACAGTTRAGACTTCACCATTTCCCAAACTTATTTTCCATCAACTGCCACTTTTAGCATCGAATTGAACTAATTTCATTATTGAGATTGTATAAATAGATATTTAACATGTCTATAGTKAAGCCTTTTTAACTTTGTCAAGATTCAAAGAAGTATGCAATATGACACACAGGAAAGGTTTTATTGATACTTTTCTAACTCTGAATTGTTGAGCTTTTATTGCACTGGTAAAGAACAAATCCTGACTGTAAGTTGTAATTTCAACTAGTTTAGATTATATCAAATTACAATTTACAAAGTTGTTTATTTGAATCAACGAGTATTTGGATACTATTCTTTGTCTTCTTTTTATTTTTCTTTTCTTCCTGTTTAAGTTGGGCTGCGAAATCCTATTCACTTTTTAATCTTTTTCTGCACATATGGGCGTGAAAGTTCTGTAATGAAATGAATAATGTATTCAATTGCAAAGAATGTTTTTGATTAATGTGTAACCCCATGTATTGGAATAAATTGTTAGCTGTTGCATCATTTCTTTTTCCAGTACCATGTTGCGTCTTTTCTTCAAATTCTTCAACTCGTTGCATGTGGAACAAGGGGTTCCACATATTCTTCAATTTATATTTATGAATTTCACAAGCTGTAGCTAATTTTGGTGATTTAAGATTGTGTTTGTTGTGTTATTTCAATGTTATTTCAGCAGCTCAGAGGAGTTTGGGGATACAGAAAGTTTGGTCACACATGCATTCACATCACAAAAAGATGGTGTCAGATCACAGCATTTGGGCTTTCATAAAGCACTTTGTGCACTTATGGGGTGGAAGAGTGCAGAAGCGGTTAATAGTGTATGGATATGTGAAACATTGTCTCATACTGAGAACTTACGCATAAAGGAAGACCTCATTTTGTGGCCTCCAGTCGTGATTGTCCATAACAGTACCATTAGAAACCAGAATCCAGATCAGCGGGTTATTATAACTCTTGAGAAACTTGAGGCTAGGCTTAGAGGTAACTTTTATAAATTGGAGAAGTGTTTAATCGAGCAGCCTCTCTTTGACTTAAATGGCTTTGATGTTTTATGTTTTGTTGTACATATTCTGATAGATGAGAATTCTATTGACTATGTGGATATTCTTTGGAGTGAAACATCAAGAATGCCTTTTAAAAGTGGTGTTGCTGGTGGGTGGATCTATTCGATACTAAGTATCAGAATTAAGTGTAAATGTTGATATGGGGTTGACTGTGCTTAAGATGACTCCAGTGTGATTACAACAATTCCAGCATAGATTTTCTTTCTTGGGACTGGTGGAGAAATTAGATAACTCGTGTATATAAAATATATTTTGTGAGGGCATGATTCTTACGGGAGTGATTTTTAATTGTCACAGCATAAGAACTTTTGTTTAGGTTCTCCTTGTGATAAACTATTTTCTTATCCGGCTTTTGTTTGTGTCAGTAGTTTTTGGTACTCACTGATTCATGTAGTGTGGTTTATTTTGTTGATTATCCATTTTTTTATACTTTGTTATCTTTTCGTTTCCCCTTTATTGCTTGTTCTTTTAACTTGCAGATATGGGTTTTGGGGACAAGATGAAGGTGCTTCGCGGGAAACCTGCAAATCAAAGTATCATGGTTGTGCAGTTTGGAGGTACCCTTTCTGGGTTGCTAGAGGCAGAGAGACTTCATCAGATGTATTTTGAGTCTAAACGTGGAAGGGCCGAGTTCCAGCAGGTGTCTCATAATAATGGAAGCAATAGTGGGGAGGCCAAAGATGCATTGATTAACGATGCGGAGAACATCCTGTATGGCTATCTGGGAACTGCAGAGGATCTAGACAAACTCGATTTCGACATGAAGAAACGATGTGTTGTCAAGAGCAAGAATGATATCCAGAATATAGCAGGAGCACCGTTAAAAACACAATTGAGAAAAATGGCTATTGCAGTTTAAGTGATGTGGATGGCCAATTTTTTCTATTTTTTGCTTATTCTCGTATATTTTCTTGCCACTCTTTTTTTTCCGCCATTGTTTTAGTAACACATTGCTTTAAGTTATAGAATAGAAATTTTGGAATTTCAATTCTCTTTGAAGGTAAGGTTCACTTTTTCATTGGGTTCACCCATATAATGCCCAAGCTCTGAATCACAAGGCTAAGTCCAACCTAACTTTCTAAATCAATGAAGATTGCTATTGTTTCTTTAACTTGAGGCTTTGAAGTTTCCAAAAATAAGACGTGAAGATTGATGCAACGAATACGTAAAATGGTAAGTTATACACATATTATGGAAATACTGTGTGCAAATAGAGTAGAGGACTTGACTGTCAAGTCAACCATGTTGTCAAATGATGAGGAATAAAGAGGAAGGACTTCATGTCTTGGAATTTAGTTGAACGTTGAAGGGTCCGCCAGCTTTTTCTTCATACTCTTCTAAAATTTGTTCTAATGGAACCTGTCCTCCCGATCTAGCACAGTGGATATCTAAAGCATTTGGATTAGATTCCTGTATGAGCCAAAATTGGTGAAAACTAAGGTTCTTCTTTTCATGTTCTATTTTCCAGTATAGCTGCCATTCTGTGACTCGAAACWTGATCATGTTGATTCAAATTGCTATTTTTCTCCGAGGAAAAATCAAGCTTATAAATAAGAGAGGATAATGAGCAGAGGCATTGTATTCATAATACTTCATYCTGATTTTGCCATCTCTGATTACTGAAAGAGTTTATTAAAAAGTGGCAGAAGAAGGATTACAGTGGTAGTAGAAAATGATCGAGTAGATACACAAATAAAACAAAATTGTAAAGGGGGAAAAGGAGAGGAAAATACAAGAAAGAGGTTCCTCCTAACCTGTAGGCAAAARTTATATACACAGTTTTATGAATCTGAAGTAAAAGTTCAACTTGAATTGCAGTTTCTCATCTCCTCTGGAAATTAAGGAACTTGATTCCATATGCAAAAACAAAGAAGAAGAGAAGAAGCCATCCAATGTGCGCGAAAGCCACTGGAATGAGGAAGTCGTGATCAAAACCTAAGGTGTCTTTTAGGTACTGGCTGACGGTGGTTTTCCCTCCTCCAAGAAGTTCAAGTTCATCATTTCTGTCACCTACTTGGGATGTCAAAGTTCCATAAATCGTCCAAGCAACTGGAGAGCACCAGTAATACCACCTCCACCAAATAGGGATCAACTGCAAAAGTTTAAGGACAAGGGTTTAAGTAAAGGAAGAACCTCTAGTTAAAAAGTAAACCCGGTTTCTTTAGTTCTTAAGTTGACTGTATATTCAACTAGATTGTGCATTAGTGTTACTGGTTTGAATTACATACCGGCCGTGGGATGGTGAAGCCGGAGAACAAATTCCAAAAATTGAAGAAGAAGGACATGAGAATAGCAGCAATTTGAAATCCAGGAGTCAATGACACGAGCATCATCCCGAACATTGAGCAATAGGTAAAGCACATGAAGATGAAGTAGTAGAAGTAGAAGAATTTTTGTGCAGTCCACTCGAACCCAATCATCGAGTACAGAAGAAGTATATATAMTACGGATTGAATTGCAACATAGAAGGTTTCCATTACAACCTGCACATGTTAGGCAAACATTTGTTAGAAATGTTTCTCGGCAAAACATCAGAAACCATAAAAAATATCCCAGTACTTTACCTGGGCAAATGCATATGGTAATGCTGAATACATTCCCGCAGCTTTTTCACGGTAAAAGACTGTTCTCTCAATGGCAACAACCGCTTGCACGGCAGAAGTATTGGTAGCTCCCAGGAAGAAAACAGCAGCATACATAGCTCCCAGCAAATTAGACAAGTCTTGTTGCCTAGTACTGTAAATGAACACAGACAAATAGATTCTCTATTAGCACTATGAAATTGAATTTAGTAGGTTTCTTATCACTCTTTTGGAGTTCACATGATAKGATAAAGAAAAGTTGAACTTACAATTTGCCTCCCGCGTCCCAAAATATTACACCAAAAAGAAGTCCAATGAGAGTTGTCATGAAGAATCTAGCCACGTTAAATTTCGAGTCCCTCCAATAAGACCAGTACTGTTTCCACAAACAAGCTCTAAATTGAGTTGGAAATGACTGGGAGTACTTCGTGGGAAAGTATAGATCCTTTGAACCCGATGGTGGCGTGCTTAGTTCTTTGATTAGCACCTCATTTCTCCTGGATTACAAATCAAGAAAGAAGTCAATTATGTTAGAGAACATAGAGAATAAGTACTAGTCTGCTAGCTTTGAGATAAGTCTGCTAGCTTTGAGAGAATTTTGCAACTTCTAACTGAATCCTATTGGCTTTACCTATAAAGATCAGAGTTTGCATATATTTCTGCAAAATCAACATCAAGCTGAGCCTCCATTGCTGTAGTGCTGACCTCCAACATCCAGGTGGCTGGATTGTAACCTTCTTTTATCTTAGGAASACCTGGTATAGCCTGCAAGATTAATAGGAATTAGTTATTTGGGACATTACACGAGATCCWGAAACCCTCAAAGTCTTCAAAGAGAAACATTACAAAAAACTCATAGCAATTCAGGATAAATATCTGTCAAGAAATAGGATCGTGTATAAAAGAATTATGTTCCTAAAAGCATAAATTGTTCCCTACTGGCAAGTACTTCCCATTGTCGTATGTAAGAGGATATTTGAATTTTAGATATTCTGTTTCTGCCTACGTAAGGGATGTTGCACATAAAGAATAGTTTGCCTTGAACAACAAAGTTATTCTGCTTTGAATAGGGAAAGCAAGAAAAACCGTACGAAAAGGAGTAGTACCCTCAAAATATTCAATCAAGTTTGTGAGATTGCGACCCTCAGCTCACCACCATGAAATTAGCTTGTCCTCCTCTCTTCATCCAACAGC
>MEJB01000004.1:3378379-3419473 GCA_001752375.1 Rhazya stricta | reverse complement strand
ACTAATGCAGTTAAAACACCAGGCCTGAAAGCACCACTAACATCTCTGAGAAGTTGTAGTCGATCTTCTGTAACTCCTTGAGTCTTCATTTCCTATACCGACCAAAAGACAGTGATGYTAAGGGTCATGTTATGATTATATAGCCATTGATCTGAATGTACATATAAGTTCATGGTACAACTTGGTGAGTAAAACTTACAGCAGGCATATCCACATAGTAATTGACATGATTAAATGCAAGTGAGAGCGGTTGGAATGGTAAAATCATCCCCCTTTTTGATTCACTCTCTGTTGCACTAACAGATGAGCTACCATCACCTCTACCATTTCTTATAGCCATTTGCACACCTGTAATGGTGGAATGTACATCAGAGAAAACCCCAGAAATCATCTCAGTTTGGGTGTTCAAGCAAAAACATTTAAAATGTGTATGTCAAATACGTTGTACAGAATCTTTTGCTGAATTTATGTTGAAATAAATTGGGTAACATTTCAGCTAGTATCAAAGCAAAGAGAAGCCGTAGCCCCTCATATTGGGAACTCAAGATGGTGATATTCAGTAGTCAACAGACCTTTTGATGCTGCTTGCTGCTGATGCTTGTTTTCACCATCCTCATTGCTTGRGATAGATTTTGTATCTCCCAGAGCTGTGATTAAATTTCAAAGCGAAAAGTTAAATAATGATCTTCTCATCCTCTATTGTGACATATATACTGATAAAGTAGTGCGGTATTAGACTTACGATTTAGAAATGTCAATGATGCGACGAACAGAAGATTGAACAACAGAGAAAACCCGAACAGAGCTCCAATGGATACCCAGTATAAGTACTCATCAGTAAATAAACCTCTATCGCTGAGAAGTGTCTTTCCCATTGTGGACTGAGAACCATTGCTAGGCTGTTAAACAGGAGTAATGATTATTCTAAAGTCGATATGCTATTAGGAATGGCATTCAATGCAAAGCCTTAGAGAGTCTTACCACAGCCCATCTCTCATCAAGAAATTCATTCATGGCAATTGCATTTTGTCCGTACATCATTGGAGAAGCGTAATAGCCCCAGATCATCCAGTCCTTGATGTCATCTGTACAATTTGAATCGCAATTTTTAATATTTTGATCATGCAATACAGAACTAAATTTGCTCGAGCAATAAACTTATCTGACCTTTTGAGACAACAAAACCCCCTAGGACGAACACTGCCATCAAGACAAACATTCCAAATGTGTTTGCAACAACTAGGGATCTTCCAGCTGCACCGATGAAACGAAACAGAGAGAGAGCCATCTGATGAATTCCTATGTAAGCCAACAGCTGTTTGAAAAACCTGCAAATTTTGGAAATTTCAATTAGAGAAAGATGCATCCAAGGAAAAAAAAAAATGACGACGAAGCAATTGAATGATGTCTTATTACGCATCAAAAATACCTAGATGCAGCAGGAGCAAACCCAATGGTGTAATATGTTAAACCAATCCATATTATGGACTCCGCCAATGAAATTGGAATGCGGAGGAGCCAAATTGGCAGAGCAAATGCCCATCCTGGGTAGAATAATGAGTCCCTTTGCTTGAAAAACACGGGAAGCCTCATAACTGTCATTACTAGCTCTCCCATCCCATTGAACATCACATTGATAAGACCAAAAAATAAAGCTCCAAAAAATTTAGAAGCATCAGTAAGTCTCCCAGGTTTCATTTCTGTCCTTAGAAACACTGTGAATGTAAGTATGGCCATGGTTGTTATTTGGAATGTTTTAAAGATGTATATAAAAGAACTTCGCTTCATTAACAGCCATTCACGATCTAAGCATGCCTTGAAGAGTTCTTTCTTGGAGATACCATATTTCTCCGTCACCAGTGCTGCAGGATGCATCTTGGACTTATCGTATGGGACTCTAAGATCTGAAGTTAGCTTTTGCCCTACATGAAAAGAACTGAAGGCAAGCACAAAATCATCTACTGATATATATCTATAAGGCTGGTTCGTCCTGAACCAATACTGCTGTTGGTCCTTCTTTGAGGTAACCTCCTGCAGAAAGTCTGCAATTCCTTTCCTCTCAGGGCATTTAAACCCTACGAATTCAAAGAACTCGAGCACATTCTCACGTGGACCCTGGTAGACAATCCGACCTTCTGAAAGAAGGATAACATCATCAAAAAGCTCAAATGTCTCAGGAGGAGGCTGCAAGAGAGAGATGACCATAGTTATATCATTAATGTGAACCATCTGTCTCATGAACTTAACGATCTGGAACGTGGTCGAACTGTCCAGTCCGGTTGATATTTCGTCCATGAAAAATGCTTTTGCTGGACCTACCAACATTTCACCTGCATTCGACATAAATCCTATCTTAATCCAGATTTCAATAGTATTAAATATTCGAACAAAGATGCTAATACCATTAATTATGATTTCCAAATTACACTGCCAAGAAAGATMCAAGAGCCATCTTGTATTTATAAGTCAGAAAGCAAAATTAAATTCTACTTGTGTAAATCAATCAATTTGCATATAGAGTTTGAAATTTTGTCATGATACTGCCACCACAAAAAAAATATATTCTTCATTCGAAATTCTGTATTTGTTATCCCCCAAGAAGCTTGTGCGTTCATGCATACCAGTAGTAACACGTTTCTTCTGTCCACCGGATATTCCCCTTGTCATTTCATCACCAACCATAGTATCGGCACAAATATCCAATCCAAGTATCTGTCGGGATCATTATTGATAGATTAGGAATGGATATAAACCACAATGCTAAATAGCTGAAAATCGAAGAAACAAACCTTGAGAACATAGTCAGTATTCAAGCTGGTTTCCTGACCCGCCACGGCTGTGGCTTTCATGAATGCATCAATCTCAGGATCTGGCTTAATACCTGCTTCTTTCTCTCTTCTTGACAACTCCACCAGCATGTCATATTTTGTCCCCACACCCATGCACCTTCCAGCAAAATCTAAGGTCTCTCGGACGGTCATTTCCCCAAAGTGGAGATCATGCTGGCTAATATAAGCACTTGTTCTCTGAGGAACAAATTCGCGGAATTCATGGCCACAGTAGGTGATTTTTCCTTGAAGCTGTTCATAAAATTAGATCAGCAATGCAYAAAGGGGGGAATATAATTATTGTTAGTTTCTAAGAAGATCTGACAAATTAAGTTAGAAAAGGCACGCATTTAACTAAGAATGCAGTTCTTGTATTTCTCTTTCAGTTTCACTGGCAAACAAAGCAAGCAGGGGAACTGATTAAAAGAAATCTACTGAACACTAGGCTAGGAACGTACTCTCAGATCCTTATCTGCTTTTCCTGCTAGTGCTTTAAGAAAAGTCGTCTTCCCTGAACCAGGTGGCCCAAGAAGCAACGTCAACCTGATAACAAGTAAAATGACAAGCATAAGTTAGCATAGGAAAAGGAATGCAACAGAAAAATCAAGCTTAAACCAAAGCACTACTCAAATGAGGTTTTGCTTAACGAAATTTTTTGGCTAATCTTTTTAATTGGTCACCTACTCTTCAAAATGTAAGCAATGGGGGTAGCTATTTATGATTGAATCCTACCTTGATGGTCTTATAATTCCGCTCACATCCTGAAGTATTTTAACCACCCTTTTCTTTGATGGAGAAAGTCTGATCATTCCAAGTGCAGACTGCCAAATTTGCCAGAAAAAAGTTAGGAAAAGCTTCAGAATCCTTATACTCCAAAAACCATAAGCAGATTATTGAAAGAGAATGGTCAAATGCATGAATGATTCCCCTAAAAGCCTAATGATTTCACTTCAGAAACAAAAGAATAAAAGAATKAAATCTCTTTTCATTACGTATTCTGAAATGCATTTCAAGATTTATTTCCTCTACTGAGAAAACATCAACAAATGTATTCAAGATTTTTGTTTCATATTCAAATGTGGAAAGTTACTCGACAACCAAAAAATAAAATAAATAAAGAGAAACAAGAAAGACATGAGATCACACTGGTTGCAAAATTGCTAATCAATAATTAAGAACAGTTCTCTCTTAAGAAGTATTTACCTCCATTACATTCAGGGTTGTGTTGAGTAGAGTTGGAAGTGCTCTTGTCCCAAGATATGCATCTCCCTCAATAGATAGATTCTCGAATCTCACTTCAATGCTTGGAATCTCAATCCCAACTCTGCTTCCCCAAAACACCAGGCAATCAATACGTTATTTGATAGCACAAATCATTAAACAGTTCTCAGTATTCTATTGTTAGAAAACATCAAATAAAGAAAGGAAAAGACATCAACATTTCAGACTCCAATAAAGGAAAAGAATACCATTCAGATAACCCAAATTAACTTTTTAATTTCCGACCATTTCCTCAGTAATCAACTGAAAGAAAGTCCAGAAAATTCACCTGTCAGCTCGATTTCTGATTCTTCTAAGGAACCTCTCGTTATCATTCTCAACAACCTTGAGAATGCTGTCCATCAGCTGCTGCTTATCCTGAGCACCAAGCCTGGTAACATCAACCTCATCATGAATCACTCTCCCTTTGCTAGTTACCTGCTTAAGCATCCCCTTCTTCATTCGATCATAAGTAGGCAATCTCTCAATAGCAGCCCACTTGAGCTCTTCTTCGTCATCATCCTTTTCTCTCTTAGTACTATTCCTCGCAAACACATCTTCRGGCCCTTGCCACACCTCCCTCACACTAGCAGATTTCCAACTCCTGACACTCGCCGCTCTTGACAAATCTGCCTCCGCAAACGCGGCCATTTTGCTTTCTCAACTCTCACTGATATAATAATCACAAACACAAATCACAAAATTCCCAGTTCTCTGAACACCAAATTCAAGAAGAACAACCGGAAAAAGAATAAGAATCTCAAAACTAACAACTATATTCAACTTAATGCACAGCGCTCTTGGCTATTTGCAGGGAGGCCAATTTAGGCTGCAGACACACAGTGCTCTCGGTTATATACAAGAAAGAATGAATTTTTTGCTGCATGCAGTTGCTGAAGCAGCTCTTCCGGTGAAATGCACAGAAACTTTGATTGCTAAAAATTTATCAGGCGTGGAGTATATATAACATGGGGGGCCGAAAGCCGTTAAGGAAAATCAATATTTTATGAAAAAAATATTTTATTCTAGCAAAACTTTGGTCAAACTTAGAGGCCTAGAAATAGCAGACTTCCCGAGGTTGAACACACAGGGAAGAAAGTTCCACTGAGCCTCCCTATTGTAACTTGTAACTCGAGTTGACCTTTAGTCAACCAGATGTAAGGATATGATCTAGGCTTAGATTACACTAGCTAGTTATATTACAAACAGCAATAATTGGCAAGATATATAATTGTTCTTTTTATAGAATGCATAATTTCCGTTGAAAAGTCTTTCAAATTTTATTGGAAGTTTATAGCTGATGAGATTTCTATTAATAGCACCCAAGTTTTAATTTAATAACTTATAAAACAATCCATTTAAACATTATTTTTTTCATATCTAATTTAAACTTAAATATTAATAATAAGATTCAGAATTTAAGATTTATAATTTAGGATTTTTTAAATAATTACAAACATACAATCATATGCTTTGTGATTTATCGTATATTTTTAAGTAAAGAAATAGAAAATATATTACTTATAGTTTTAGATGATAAAAAATGGAGAATTTATTCTCTTTCTCTTTTCGCAAATAATTACTTGAGCGACAAGACCCATGCTCAAGATATTCTGATTTTCTCACAAATTTATAAGTAAAATAGATATTCTCCTCTGAGAATAATCAAAATTAATTATAACTTGCACATAATAAAAAAAAGGTAAAAGATCACTAAAAGAAAATACAAGGTATGTCTTGAAATAAAAGATAATTTTAAATTTAATTTTATCGTTAAATATATATTTCAAATAAATCATAGAATTTCGAGAATCCCATATAAAGATTATGATCGGGAACTCTTACTCGATGCATCCAAATGGAACCTCCTTTTGGGCCTCCGAAGCTCTGAATTTGATGAGTTTCTCTTCAAGAAATGTAATTTCATATTAATTTATAATTTCATTATATGTGTATTTTAATATATTACGATACACTCTTAATAAGGATGAATAACATCGTTACTCAAACTACTTGAATGATTGATAATGGTTCTACGTTCTAAGACTTAAAAAATATTTAAAAAATAAAAACCCCTTATTGATTTGACAATTAACTTGTTATATTCTCTGATAATCAATCAATTCTTAAACATTCTTGGCCAAAGAATTAAAAAAAGATTTTATCATTAAAAATATTATGGTATTTGGTACGAGTGGGGACAATGTTAAAAATACTTCTTTAGGAATCAAACAAACGACATACCCTGGATGAGCTTGATATTCACAAATGGATATTTTCTTATTCATAAAGACAAGACACCACAATTATTTTAAATATAAATTAATTATTAATAACACCTATTTCATCTTTATTCCCAAAAAATTATTATGAAATTGTAGACTTAATCACTCCAATAACTAATCCACCTAATAATGGACCGCAAATAAATGCATCGGCTGTAGTTTGTTGACTGTGATCCACGTTGGTTTTTGGTTTTATTGACAATTTTAATTTAATAAAATAAAAAAATAAAACGCGTGGGAATAGAGAAAAAAAAAAATCTGGGGATTCCACATGTTTATTTAATATATGATTGGTCCACCCAAGAAGAATTTACATTTAAATATTCTAAGGAAATCAAAGAAAATCTTCAGTAAATATAAAAATATATCCGCTGTCATCTTGCCTGAAGGAGCGCTGTGGCCATGTCAGTTTCTTTCTACGGTTGGGAATCGAATTATTCACAAGACACGTGTTTAGATTTTTTATAATTAATTTATCAACATAATTTATTTTTTATATTTTTATTCTTCATCCTCTCAGTTAAATTCTTATATATATATATATATATATCATTCGATATTAATTTTACTACTCGAATTAATAATTGTTGGTTGAGGGAATAGAGGGGAAGCTCCGAAGAAATGGGCTTTTCCTCTAGAGAGGGAGAAAGAGGTCATCTCTTTGGAGAAGCTGTTATTTCTTTAATCTGCAAAAACGTGGGAAGGAGGGAGGAGCTGAAAAGGGAGAATGGGTCACATGAGCTTTGGACTTTTGAAAATGAGCGATTGACAAAATTACCCGCTCAAAAGATAAATTTGTTTATAGCCCGTGACTGATTATATTATGTCATGTGTGCGTGAATGGACAAATTTAGAACTATATAAAAAGTTATGAAGGATATAAAAAAATAAAAATAATAATTCATGGACGCCAGCAGGACTCTTTATCAGCAAAAAAGGAAGATGCCAGCGAACGTGTCAATTGTTTTTTATGATAATCTTAAAAAATGATTTTTTTTCCATTTTTTTCGATGACTTTAAAATTATTTTATTTTCAATCATGAATTCTACTCAATAGCTTTACAGGCCATAAAGATTCCTCCAATCATTTTCTCTACTTTTTTCTTGGTAGGCTTCATAAATATCCAAAATTTTGGGTAATTAGTCTAATTAGAACCAAAACATTTTCTTTCTCTCACACTTGTTTCGATATTACATTTTGTCCTGAAACTAATTTTGATTGATCAATTTAGTCTTAAAACCCAGTTTATTAGTTTCTCGACAGAAATTCGACATTTATAAAATATTTTTATTTAAAAAATTAAAAATATTTATTTAAAAAATTATGTCCCTCTAGAATTTTTAAGAAGAAGAGAATTTTCATAGTAAAATATTGGCTAGAATAAAAACAAATTAAATCAAGAAAACAGAAAAGATTAAAATTACCTAACTATCAACTACAATTGTACATGTCTTCATGGTAAATGTACTAGGGTTGGAGAGATTACAAGTGATGGATGCCTTGAATTTGTCAAACATTGAATTTTATGAACCCTAAAAAGGAAAAGCCAAGAAAGGAATAATTATGCTTGAAAAGAATTGGAAAATCTATGCTATGAATTTGGAGTGCCCCATTTCCCTACCAATTCTGTTTTAATTATTTGAACAATTCAAATTGAAGGGGATCATTTCTGATTAATGATGTCATTTAGATTATCTTTTTCTTTTTTTTTTTTACAACTAGATTATCCTTATTTTCTAAAGCAGGCATTCACTATTTTATTCTTTTTAATCATATTTTGTCAAACTTAGCCGCCGGAGACCAGGCAACCTTATTTAGTTGCTAGCCCGCCTCTTTTGAATGAATTTCGACCTCGCAATTTACGCAATTTGCACAACGTCGAGAACAAATTTAAGGGTGATGGGACGTTAATATTTTTTTTATTTAGTTTCATTTTTTTAAAATTAAATTTTTTATCCCGTTCTCATTTAATATTTTTCTGAACTAATTTTATAATATATATATACATACAAAATTATTAGCAAATTAATATGAAGATTGTATGTGTTTTTAGTCATTTGATATCCTCACTCGATAAGATTAAGTTGAGTTTAGTTTGATTGTGCTTACAAAATATAACTCAAGACTAATTCGAATTTGATTCACATCATGCCTGTAGAGTATAACTCTTACCAGAAAAGATTTAATTCAAAATTACTTCAATATSATATCACAAGTAAAGATCAATTATTAGATATTAATTTACTTAAAAAGCTGTTCCAAATTATTTTGTCAAACTTTTGATGTTTTTTATTTCTCTCGAAAGAACCTTCTTTCCTGTATAAATGTCCACGCATGGTTTTCTTTTATAATGTGTAAATTTAATGGTTGCATCTGCTACATATGTAGTAGAAAAGAGATTAAAAGAAGCTTCTAGTCTCATCATTCAAACGTTGAAAACAATGTCTGAAAATTCATCAGTACCGAGCATTTGACAACTTTTGCCACCATGACTACTACTATTAGATATTTCTGTGGCATTGAAAACCAGAGTCCATGTTGCAGCGCAGATCATCGGCACTATTTGTGTCTTGACTATCTCAGGCGGTCCAGAATTAGAGGAGTTTTGTCGGGTCCAGGACGTCTCTTGATGCTGTCTCCACTAGAAACTGTTCTTTCTCCCCGTCAATTTGTCTTTTAATCCTTTTGGTCTTGTACTTGTGTTCATTAGGTCAAATCCAGTGTATGATCATCCCCTCTGTTCTTTTTCCCCCACAATCTGAACTTTTGGTCTTGCCTCGTCTTCCTTCGGCTCCAGTCCAAGTACATGAACGAATGGGTCAGGGAACAATGTTCGTTCGCTTACATTTCACTTTAGGTTCTGGTCTTGACTGTTGCATCCCTCTCTAGATGTTCCCCTGCTACAGGGAGGTGCGCATGGAGTAATATATCGAGTTTGGACAATATGAGTTTAGCAAAGAGTCCCTGAGCTCGTATGAATTCTTCAAATATTTCAAAGTTTAATTAATAGTTTAATGAGTCCTTTTTTTTATATGTCGATTTAATCTTATTTTCTACCAATAATTTCCTGAGTGTAGAGCCGCCAAGTTATCTAGGTTCAACCGAACAAAAGGAGTAGAGAAAAATAGTTTGTTTTTAAAATTTTTTTAAGAAAGAACCTGTTATTGTTTATAAGAAAAAAAGGCCTCCAAAGGCGAGTCAGAACTAGACCCGTCATTCGGCAGGTCTAGGCATGGACGGGTTAAGAAACCTTAACACAACCCAATTCAAGGTGAGCTGTGGGTTAGACGAATTACCCTACTAAATTTTTTTAAATATTAATTAAAAAATAAGTTCAAAACTCAAAAGCCCAAGTGAACCAAATAGAAAGGGCCCAAGAACTATGAAGTTGAATGCTGACCGAATCCAGTTGACTCATCTTATAGGTTTCCAACGTCCCCATCAAGTTTGGGTGCAACTCTTCTAAAGTACAAGCCGAAGGTTGCAAATATGGAAGGTTGCTTATGACACTATATCACTCTCAATTATTAAAAATTTCTCCAACACCATAAGTGGCACATTCAATCAGGTTTTCTGTTTTGTTGTGATCTACCAGTTCCTGCAAATTCAGGGACTTGTCAAGGCATTGGGGGATGGAGAGTTGTGGCTTCAGCGACTCAGCTGATTCTACAATCATTACTGTCAATTACATCTCAAGGAGCCGATGCCAGGTAATGAAAATGCTAAACAAGATTTGTTTTCTCATTTTGATTCAAACTACTTGCATTTCTCCGAAGAGAGCCCAGACGCTAATGAGCGTAGACTCTGCTCAAACTGCTATTTCTGTCCATATATATATTACAAGTTATACAAGATTTTCGTACATGCTCATCCTATCTGATTAGCTACAACATATACACTTGATGCATAATTATGAATCTAAAGGATGCTCTTGAATGAATTGAAGCTTTTTATCTCCTTTGGAAGTTAAGGAACTTGATACCATATGCAAAAACAAAGAAGAACAGAAGAACCCAACCAACATGAGCCAAGACCACTGGAATGAGGAAGTCATGATCATAACCTAGGTAGTCTTTTAGGAATTGGTTCACAGGAATTTTTGCTGTGTTGCCAGGGAGTTCAAGGTCACCAGTTCTGTCACCTACTTGAGATGCGAAAATTCCATAAATTGTCCAAGCAACTGGAGAGCACCAATAGTACCACCTCCACCAGACAGGGATAAGCTACAAAAGTTTGAGAGAGAAAGGTGTAAGCATAATGACTAATGATCATGTCATTTAGTTCTCAAGATTAGTGAACCTTTTCTGGTCTAGGAAATAGGCGTGCAAGATCTTATGTTTAAAGAATCCTAAAAAGTGCAGAAATGAAATACTAAAATAGGATACTTAATTAGTTTACATACCGGCCGTGGAATAAGGAAACCAGAGAACAGATTCCAGAAGCTCAAGAAGAAGGACATGACAATGGCAGCAATTTGGTATCCGGGAGTCAATGCAACAACCATCATACCGTACATTGAGAAATAAGTGTAGCACATGAAGATGAAGTAGTAGAAATAGAAAAACTTCATCGCAGTCCAGTGGAATCCAATCATGGAATAGAGAAGAAGTGTGTATATTAGAGTTTGAATTGCAACATAGATGGTTTCAATAGCCACCTGCGAGTATTAGATGACCAGGTATGTCAGTGGTGAAGGTTCTACTCGATATGCATGTTACAAAAGTATGATAACTGCGAAGCATGCAGCTAATCTTAATGCTTCACCTGAGCAAATGCATACGGCAGCTCTGAGTACATTCCTGCTGCTCTTTCACGGTAAAAAACAGTTCTCTCGATTGCAACAACAGATTGCACTGCAGATGCATTGGTAGCTCCAAGGAAAAGAACAGCAGCATAAGTAGCTCCAAGCAAATTAAGTAAGTCTTGTTGTCTAAGTCTGCAAGCAAACATAGACAATTGAATATAGAATTAGTAATATGAAGCTATATTGAGCAGGTTTCTCACTGCTCAGGGTCATGTTTTTTAGAGTTCTTATCTTATGATAAAGAAGAGTGAACTTACATGACACTTCCCTTGTCCCAAAATATGACACCAAAAAGAAGTCCAATGACAATTGTCATAAAGAATCTAATGGCATTATATTGCGCGTTCCTCCAATATGACCGGTGTTGTTTCCAGAAACCAGCCTTGCACTGAACTAAAAAGTTCTGGGAGTACTGTGTGGGAAAGTATAAATCTTTAGAACCTGGTACTGGAGTGCTAAGTTCCTTGATTAGCTCTTGATTTCTCCTGAAAGTGGAAATTGATAAAGAGGTCAATAATCTCGGAGAAGCGTAGCTATTTACTTGAGAAAAGTTTTGCAACTTCTAGCAGAATCTGTTTCCTCTTACCTGTAAAGATCAGAGTTTGCATATATTTCGGCAAAATCAACATCAAGTTGAGTCTCCATTGCAGAAGTGCTGACATCCAACATCCAAGTAGCTGGATTGTAACCTTCTTTTATCTTAGGAACCCCTGGTACCGCCTGGAAGATTAATAAGATTTGATTGGGATATTTGATTGGTTTCTTCAGGACAAGATATTAACTGCATCATATTAGATTAAAAAAGATTGCCCTAATGGCCAATTTCGTGCTGATTTTTGCAAATCCATATAGATTTAAACCTGTTTAAAGTATAACATTAGAAGTTCTGCATCATGGTTGTTGCAGAAACAACATTTTGGTGTAGAGCCTTATAGAAACAAGTATAAACTTGAAGAGAAGAGAAGCCTTTACCTCAAAATATTCAATGAGTTTGTGAGAATGTCGACCAAGAGGTCCAGCATATATCACTTGTCCCCCTCTCTTCATCAGTAGCAACTGCAGGTAAAAGATTGATGTCAACTCAACATAGTGCGTGAACTGACAATTGGCTGTAAAACTTTAAGCACTGATCATACCTCATCAAAAGCTTCAAAAATATCTATACTCGGTTGGTGAATTGTGCAGACAACAGTTCGACCAGTATCAACTGTTTTTCTTACTGTYCGCATGACAACTGCAGCAGCTCTAGCATCAAGTCCAGATGTGGGCTCGTCCATGAAGATGATGGAAGGATTGGCAACTAGTTCAACAGCAATGGTTAGCCTTTTCCTCTGCTCAGTTGAAAGGCCATCCACTCCTGGAAGGCCAACAAGAGCATTCCTCAAAGGATTGAGCTCAACCAAATCCATGACTTCCTCAACAAACATCTGTAACATGCAGAGGATATTCTTTTGAAAAATGTTAAAATGGTTTATATAAAGAACTCACAGAATATACTAAAATTTTGAGGAAACAGATTGAAGCAAGATCACAGATTTTGGTTCAGGCACGTGCATTCTGTGCTTCTGTCTTTACATCTGCAGCAAGACGCAGCCAGGCAGAATAGACTAGAGATTCATAGACAGTTACATATGGTGAGTGAATATCATTCTGCTCACAGTAGCCACTGACTCGAGCAAAAGTTTCTTGCTTCTTTGGGTAACCTGAAATGCTTATGCTTCCTTCAATATAGCCACCAGTTTTTCTACCTGCTAAGACATCCATTAAAGTGGTCTTTCCAGCACCACTGACACCAACTAATGCTGTCAAAATACCAGGCCTGAAAGCACCACTAACATCTCTAAGAAGCTCCAGTCGTTCATCTACTACTCCTCGAGTCTTCATTTCCTATTATGAACAAAAATCACAAGGTTCCAAAAACTATCAGGGTCATGTACTGATCTTGAATGCACAAATTGCCGATTGTATATATGCTTAAGGTACAAATCAGGATGAAGATGACCACTTACGGCAGGCATATCCACATAGTATTTGACATGATTAAATGCAAGTGAAAGCGGTTGGAAGGGAAAAACCATCCCTCTTCTTGTTTGATTGTTTGCCGCACTAACAATTGAGCTACCATTTCCCTGGTCATTCCTTAAAGACATCTGAACACCTGCTATAATGAATAGTATGCCCAGAAGATGATTAGGGATTTCTTCTTTAAGATATGAAGTATGAAATGCAAATGACAATCTAGATAATGAAGGCATTAATAAATGGAGCTGCACTCTTCTAATAGCATTAGTGTTTTGAAGATATTCTTTCATGCTGCATAATTTGCTAAGTGATCTTCCATTTCCAGAAACCTAGCCTGGAAATATATAGAACTACTTTTTGGCTCATATTGACACCAATGGACGATATATCAAAGTGTAACCTGGCTTTCAAATTAAGTAAGCAAGAGACTGATGTTGAATAGACTAAAAACCTGCTGCAGTTGAGGCTGTTTGCCATCTATTCTTGTTTTCATCTTCCTCCTCAACCATGACAGCTTTTGTATCTCCCAGAGCTGAGATTAAATTCATAGAGCCAAATTAATACATGGAATTTCTCATGTTATAGCAGAGGACTTATGCTGATAACATGGTATTATGCTAGCTTACGATTTAGAAACGTCAATGCCCCAACAAACAGAACGTTGAACAAGAGAGACCACCCAAAAAGAGCAGCAACGCAAATCCAGTACCAGTACTCATCAGTAAACAAACCTCTGTCCTTGAGAAGTGTCTTTCCAACCGTAGGCTGAGAGCCATTGGTTGGCTGTGTATTTAAGAAACGAATTAGTGATTAGTTCAAGTCAATAAATTATGACTGGGAATGATGCACGAATTACTACAAAGTTTAGGAAGTCTTACAGCAGTCCATCTCTCAGAAAGAAATTCATTGATGGCAATAGCATTTTGCCCGTACATCATCGGAGAAATGTAGTAGCCCCAGATCATCCAGTTCTTGATGTCATCTGTGAAATTGAACAAACTTTCATAGTGTAAGGATCTTTGTACTGGACAGAAGCAACTATTTGCAGCATCTAGCATTACCAGTTCTTTGATGCAATATACTACTTAGGCTTAGAAGAGATAAACATATGCCTTACCTTTTGCGACAATGAAGCCACCTAGTACAAACACCATCAACAAGGTAAATGTTCCGAGTGTGTTAGCTACGACTTGGGTTCTTCCAGCCGCTGCAATGAAACGAAACAAAGAGAGAGCCATCTGATGTATCCCAATAAATGCCAACAACTGTTTGAAAAACCTGAAAAATTGGAAATTATTGAATTGAAGATAGCACAATCGAGTGACGTTCAAATATCGAACAAACCAATATAATGTTTTTAATAAATATCATATGATTATGAACTTACCTAGATGCGGCAGGAGCAAATCCAATGGTGTAATATGTAAAAACAATCCATATCAAGGACTCTGCTATTGAAAGAGGAATACGAAGGACCCAGATTGGCAAGGCAAATGCCCATGCAGGATAGAATAAGCAATCCCTCTGCTTGAAAAACACAGGAAGCCTGAAAACTGTCATTGCTAGCTCTTGCATCCCATTAAACATCACGTTAATAAGACTGAAAAATAGTGCTCCCCAAAATTTAGCTGAATCGTCAATTGTTCCAGCTTTCATTTCTGTTCTTAGAAACACTGTCAGGGCAATTGTTGCCATGATTGTTATCTGAGTTGTTTTAAAGATGAAGACAAAAGAACTTCGCTTCATCAGTAGCCATTCTCGTGAGAAGCATGCCCTGAAGAGTTCCCAATTGGAGATACCATATTTCTCTTTCACTAATGCTGCAGGGTGCGTTCTGGACTTATCATATGGAACTCTAAGATCTGAAGTTAGTTGTTCGCCTACATGAAAAGAACTGAAGGCACGCACAAACTCATCTGCAGAGATATACCTATAAGGCTGGTTCTTTCTGAACCAATACTGCCGTTGGTCCTTCTTTGAGGTAACCTCCTGCAGAAAGTCTGCAATTCCTTTCCTCTCAGGGCATTTAAATCCAACGTACTCAAAGAAATCAAGGACATTCTCACGGGGACCCTGGTAGACAACCCGACCATCAGAAAGTAGGATAACATCATCAAAAAGATCAAATGTCTCAGGTGCCGGCTGTAAGAGCGAGATGACCATAGTTATATCATTAATGTGAACCATCTGCCTCATGAACTTGATAATCTGGAATGTGGTTGAACTGTCCAGTCCGGTTGATATTTCATCCATGAAAAATGCTTTTGCTGGTCCTACCAACATTTCACCTGTATTTGGCACAGGATGGAGAAGCACAAGATTGATTTATTAATTCTTGATTAGGCGATGTTTTGAACTTGAAAGATGATAGCACTTCATTTTTAGGTGAAACAACAGAACAAGAACCAAAGCCTAAAATTTCCTGCATCAGCATGTATAAAGAAACCTGTAAATAAAGTTCCAGAATTCCGTTATATCATAGCCATCCCCAAAAAGAAAAAAGAAATTTTTATGATTTTTACTATATGTGCCATTTTAGTTCAAGAACGCTGAGTAAATGGTAATCCACACGTACCCGTAGTAACACGTTTCTTTTGTCCACCAGATATGCCTCTTCTCATGTCATCTCCGACCATAATATCAGCACAAATGTCCAATCCAAGAATCTGTGGGGATCACTCATTATACATTAATCTAAACCGCAAAAAGCAAATTAACTAATTAGACATAAAGAAAACAAGGAAAAAAGAAGACTAAACGAAGCAACAGACCTTGAGAACATAATCTGTAATCAAGCTGGTTTCTTGCCCCACCAGGGCCGTGGCTTTCATGAATGCATCAGTCTCAGGGTCTGGTTTAATTGCAGCTTCTTTCTCTCGTCTTGACAACTCCACCAGCATTTCATATCTGGTTCCTACTCCCAAGCATCTACCAGCAAAATCTAATGTTTCCCGAACTGTCATTTCACCATAATGGAGATCGTGCTGGCTAATATAAGCACTTGTTCTTTGAGGGACAAATTCATGGAATTCATGGCCACAGTATGTGATTTTTCCTGCAACCTATTAACAAGCTTATGGTTAGCAATGCAAAACGAAGCCAAATTAAGCATTTAGTTCCTCAGAATGCAGATTTCTTTTATTTCATATTCTATTTTATAGAACTGATTTGAGGAAAATACTGAAAGGACGGAAATTACCCTCAGATCATCATCAGCTTTTCCAGCTAATGCCTTCAGCAAAGTTGTTTTTCCTGAACCAGGAGGCCCAAGCAGCAGTGCCGTCCTGAGGCCCGTAAAAGTTTAGCATATCTTACACCAAACAAAGGAGCACACCATAAAATTTTTCTCTSGAATTTAAAGTAATACCAAAAAGGATAATGCTACTTGGCAAACCCAAGACAGCCCACCTTTTGAACAACTGGAGTTATCATGATTTATCGTGATTTTATGGGAATTTATCTCGATAAATTAAAAGAATAATTATTCTCATTTTTGGCAACATTAGGGTTGATTATTAKTTTTAAGTCAGATTCGTACGCCGCGAAGGGCAGTCTCTAAGACAGTGTAGTTCGGAGCTTGCAGCCGGAAAATGAGGTAGAGAACGTCGGTGGCAATGGCAAGAACTAAAACAAAGATAAGGAGGATGCCAATAGTGTAGCAGAGGCAAAGACAGCAGCAGTTCTGGTGAGAGGCTTCCCTTACACAGGGTTACATGAGTCCAAAGATTGGCGAATTTCCAATAAAGAAGTGCACCTGAAATCATTGGAATTCTTCCTAAGCCGGTCACTTCTTGCGCTTTTAGGGTTAACCCATATGTAGCTTTTTCATGAAAAGCTGATTTTCTCATCTGGGCTTTGAGAATTTTTTGAATTTGAGTTTTGCGAGATTTTCTCATCTGGGCTTTGAGAATTTTTTGAATTTGAGTTTTGCGATTGTTCTTATAAAGAAATATTGGTTACGTAAATAAAGGGTTTTGAGAGGAAAATTCAGGGCTGGAGTTGTGAGACGGAGTAAATGAGTTGCAGAAGAGGTGGTGGTCTTGAGAGACAGACAATGGCGACCAGGTTAGAGATTTGCAGTTTGAAGAAGACAATAGATGTGGGTGGGTAAATTTTGAAGAAAAATAAGGATAATTTTGTCATTCAATTGCAGTTGTTCAAATGGCGGGTTATTTTGGATGGATCAGCATTGTCCTACCAAAAATCAGGTTTAAGTTGGCCAAGAGTTGTTGGGTCAGAATACCTTCAATTTGAAATTCATAGTAAACTAAGTCTTTAAAATCTAATTTATGACTAACATTTACAGGAGAAGCATACCTGGATGGCCTAATAATTCCACTCACATCCTGAAGTATCTTCACTGCCTTTTTCTTTGATGGAGAAAGTCCAATCATTCCAAGAACAGACTGCACAATTTAAACAGATTAAAGTTAGAGAATGTTCAGAATTCTAGTATTGCAGAAAACTTAAGAAGACTACATACAATTTAGTATCGAATGGGTTTAACCAAACCCTGAAAGATTTTACTAGAAAAACTGAATCAGTAGTCGAGAAATGAAATAACCAAATTGTATTCTTCCCTTAATTTGTCCATGTATTCAAGATTTGTACTTTATACTAATAAGCCAATCTAAAATCTTCTCATCACTATATAAGAACAATTCTCTCAACCACCAGGGATGAAAAAGGACAATTACCTCCATTGCATTCAGGGTGGAGTTCAGCAGAGTTGGAAGTGCTCTTTTACCAACGTATGCATCTCCCTCAATAGACAAATTCTGGAATCTCACTTCAATCTTTGGAATCTCAATCCCAACCCTGTTTCCCCAAAATCTCAAGCAATCAATACATCATACTGTATGACAAATCATTATGAATTTCACAATTATTCTAATCTGAGAAAGAGCATTAGAGTCAGTAAAGGATTAGACACCTAGAACAMTWAAGTCGTAGCAAATTTAATTGCACAACTCAACTTTTCCATATCCAAATTGCTTTTCTTTTCTATCATTTTCATAGAAGTCAACTAAATTGTCACAATGCAAAGCAGAAAAAAATTCACCTGTCAGCTCGATTTCGGAGTCTCCTGAGGAACTTCTCATTATCATCCTCAACAATCTTGAGAATGCTCTCCAACAACTGCTTCTTATCCTGAGCACCAAGCTTAGTAACATCAACCTCATCATGAAATACTTTCCCTTTACTAGTTACCTGTGTAAGCATCCCCCTCCTCATTCTATCATAAGTAGGCAATCTCTCAATGGCAGCCCACCTGAGCTCCTCTTCATCGTCCACCTCTCTCCTAGTACTGGTCCTAGCAAACACATCAGGTGGTCCTTGCCATACCTCCCTCATACTGGCAGACCTCCAACTCCTCCTACTACTAGTCGACCTCGACAAATCTTCCCCTAAAAATGCAGCCATTTTTCCAACTCTCACTTCCCACTGATCACTGATCCCAACTCCAAAATCAAGAAAACCAAGATGTAGACAAAAATTCCACCAAACTAAGAAAACAAATATACAAATTCAACCCACAAGGGCCTGACTAATATACAAAGAATGAATGAGTTGATTACGGGGCTCTTGTTTAATTTGCATGCAGTTTCTCAACCAGCCCTTTTGGTTGGGACGAGAAACTGTCCTTGCTACATATTTTTTCATGGGAGAACTTTACACGTCCATCTATATATATTATGCATATAGGACAAATATGTTAATAAGACTTCTACTTCTTGGTGGGTTTGTAGGATGTTCAACCGTTATACTAAGCAAAGAGTCTTTCTTTTTAATATTATTTTGGTTTCTATTTTTTCATTGCTTATTGCTAAAGTCTGTGGTCAACCTGGAGCAACAAGAACGAACTCCGGTTGAGCATCAAAGAAGGTCGAAAATCTCGGTGGAGAAAGCATCAAACGTTTCGGTAGTAAAGGGAGTTTGAATTTAGTGAATCTTGACCATTGATCTTATGATGGTAGTATGATTACGGATGTGGGAGGATATTCATATATTCCAATCCAGCAAGTACAGTCAGGTATTAGTCCACTGCTCCTTTTAGCTATTGAATGCCCATTTGTAATCCCGTTGGTKGATGATCATTTAAGAGCCTCTAAGGGTACATCTGATAAGGATGAATTTCATTTTCTTCTTTTATACCACTCACTTGCCACTAGCCTGTGGCTTTGAATGTGTGTTTTATGTCAGAGGTATATGTACCAAACAAGGTTGGTAAGTCTCTGTTGATTGACATAGAAAGTCAGATTACATATACACGAGACCTACTGACCTTAATTGGATTCTACCTAATTCATCAAGTTTAACACTTCTACAATGTAAACATGTCCCATGAGTTAATTGGATTCTCTGTTGAAAATTTGATTTCAGGTCAAATATAGCTGTTCTTGGCCTAGCTAAAGGTATACCAAGAAAGTAAGTTTAGAGTACTATTGCTACATAGAGGGTGGTTGTTGGACAACGATAATACAAATTAAGCTAAAGTTATTATTAGATAAGTGTTCGATTAACAGACTCATGACCTGGAACTAGCGGTCCAAATAGTAGTTAAAGATGCATTAAACATTCAAACAAAGATCATGCCCGAGGATTATGAACCTTACCAGCTTTCTGCCAAACAGATATAAAAGAAGGGTCCTCCTGGATAATGAACGTTTGCCGAACCTAGTTATGATTGCCGTTTGGTATGTCGGCCGTCAGTATATTTAATGGGAAGATGCACTTTTGGTATATACTTACTCGGCTAATGTTGACCAGTTCAATTCAATATTCATCCATCAGGACTTGGTCTCATCTAGAAGGTCTTCTCCATGGACTTCTTTACTCGCTAATTTAACATAAACTAATTATAATGCATTTTCTATAATGACTGTAATCCAATGACTTACGAGTCATTATTTATAATTTGTTTATGGAGTTAATAGTTCTGGCCTTCTTCACTATTTAAAGCAAGATTGAGGAATTATATGCAATTTTTGCTGCAATCCGAAGTAGAATTATGAATCTCTGCTATAAAATATAATTAAATTAATTTCAAGCCTCACCTTTATCTGTCTATAAACTGAATGCTTAATTTTACAATGTCAAGGATAAAAGAGTTTATCAAGATTAGTGGATTTATATAGGACACTGATGGATATCGAGATAATCTCTTTCGTACAAACTTATGATCAAACTTAATCAGTTTGCACGCCAGCATGCATGCTATTCAAAATCAAGGTGGCCTATAGGAAACTAACGAGATCCCAGAGACAAGATAAGTCAAGAAATAAGCATCTAAGCCACATATAACCTACTGATAACATAAGACCTCTACTTACGACCTCAGTTCCTGGTTGATATTAGGAGCAAGATGATATCTTGCCTCAAGTTTATGAAGTGAGACAATGTGTAGCAACAGGCCAATGAGTAGAAGAAGTATATATTCAATCTTTTTGTGATATCAAGCTTCTGTAAAATATGATCGATGACAGAAACAACCGAGCATGCATGGGTTCAGTGCAGTCTCGTTTTTCGCTTGATAACAAAAGCCTGTTTCAGCAAGATTCAATCACCATTATTTTTGAAACGAAGTTCCTTTTAGAGCAGTCAAGTGATTCAAGACAAAAAAAAAAAAAAAAAATGGTGGGCTATGAATTGTTCTTTTCAAAATGATCATTTAATTGATCAGTTCCTTGAGGTTACACGAATAAGGAAAAATATTCAACTTTGGACTCACAGCAATTGATTCTCATTGCAATTGCCTTGCATGGGAAACTTTCTGTTTCTGTCTCTATAACTTGAGTTGCCTGTTGAAAGCTATAACGATAACGGCTACTTGAAATCAGGCTTCCAAATTTGACTTTCATCGTGATGTGTTGAGCCAGAATTACTTGCATATTGATTGAAACTAGGGTCGTTGTTATTACAATTGATCGGCGGGATTTGCTTGCTTCTGAGATTAGAGATTCTCAAACCTTGGCTCTTGTTTCCCTTCTTAATTTGCAACTACAAAACTAGGTCTGATTTGTTGGACTTTTCGGCTCCCTTCCAATGTGGAAGAATCCAAAACTTTGGTGCCCTTAACGTTTAAGAACCCATTGTTCCGAGAAAACACATAGGATCCTTTCACGCATAAGTGAGAGAAAAAGTCAGAAGACTTGGATGAGTGAGATAAAGAGAGGGTGAGACAGAAAGTTTGGTTATAACTGTTGGATTCAAACCAGCTCAAATTTGAGTTTGAGTCATTGCAAGAGAAATCAAGACTTGGAAGTAAATGGTATATTGAAGAAAGAACATGAACCAAGGATCAATGTTATATTGTCGTAGGATACAAACTCAAATCTTCCAAAAATATCAGCAATAGACATCAGCAATGAGTCCAAATCACACTCTACAAGAAAGGCATATTTGCGGCACTTTTGTTACGATGATTTTCAAATCAACACAAATAGTAATTATTTACCGCAGTTCTATTCAAACTGCCATAAACATCTTTTATTTATGGAGGACTTAATTAGGAATCGTAGTAAATAGTATGTCATTTATATTGATTTATCGTAAACTTTCATAATTAAGTTATTATTTATGGCAGTTTGTTAAATCGTCATAATTGGTTAAGTTATTTACAATGATTTTTGTGTAACCATCATAAATAATTCATTATTTACGGTGGTTCGGCATAATCGCAATAATTATATGTATATTTGTGGTGGTTTTATGAACCTTCGTATATGTCATAAATTTTTTCAATTTTTTTTAGATAGTAACATTTAAACTTTTTCAAAATTTTGAAACTGCATTATATATGATGGATTTGATATCATAAGTTGTAGTTTATGTAAAGCATTTTTTAATAATTACAATCTTTTTCAAACCCTATTAAATTTTGATGTAGATGATTGATGTATATACATAATTGATGTAAAGGATTTATATATATAGTATATTGATGGTCTATATATATTGTTATATGGATGATACATTATATATACACACACACACTATAGGTAACTATTGTTTGTTTATATTTAGTCCAAGTAATGGCTAGTTATATTCTTTTTGCAAGCTAAAACCAACAACTTTATTCAGTAGCCAAGTCCAATTGGACGGCTGTAGCTACGTTAGTAGGAGCACCTGCATGCTAAAACCGATCCACTACACAAAGACTCCCTTGTTTTGTTAGTAAGTGGACAGCGAAATTTGCAGCCCCTGGCACATCCTCAACGGACCTATGCCCAGACATCTTAGCCTTTGCCTTAATGTGCTCAACCAAGCCCCCCAAAGGAGGCCTATCTTCTTCCATCCCTCGCACCCTCTGCACCCCAACTAAACAGTCTAATTCCAAAACAAAACACTCAACATCCAGATGTCACCATCTCAATTCCATGCAACATTACTAGGTGCTCCACATGCTCTGCCAATARTGCCCTAGCAACCTCCACAACAACGCCGGCAATAATCCCCTCATTAGCCTTTTGAACAATGACTCCAACCCCAACACCTGCATTTGAAAAGGAAGCATCCAAGTTAACATTCCACTCTCCAGGCATTGGAAGACACCACCTCCTATTGCAAACCATCCGACTTTTGCTGCCTCAAGACAACATCGTTGGCACCTGCTGGAACTACACTAGAAAGTTCTTTGCCTTGTAAATGAGGCCCTCCTCCATCTGCCAAATATTCTAGAAAAGCCTCAAGTTTCGCACCTGCCATAAGGCTCAAAGCAGCATGAGCTAGATGCCTTCCCTCTCGTCTAAGATGACTCGATCCTGTAAAACGATATTCGCCACCACATCCTTCATTGAGTGAGCACRTGTCAAAATGCCAAGAGTATCCTTGGCCTTCACCCAAACCCTCCATGCAAATGGACACTCAAGAAACACATGCATGTCCGCCTCAGGCACCCTCCCATCCTAAGAAAAACGGCTATAGTCCTCCATGAGCATACTCCTCTCCGAGTTAGTGCGTGTCAGGAAGCAATTTCACCCCATTCTTTAGGCCAACACTCGTACCTTAGGTGGCAGGATATTCGCCATAAAGCCTTCCAGCAGACGTCACCTCTTTCACTAGATGTTGAGGCTCGTAGATCCCTCATGTGAGACCTGGCCATAAAATCAATCCCCATCTTGTAAGCATTGCGAAGAGTGAAGACACCCGAGCACTCATAATGCCAAAGGAAGCAATCTTCACCTAGCACTGGTGATGGAGGCACCTTCAAAAATTCCTCCGTATACTGGACTTGGAAAATTGCATCTAAAAGCTCCTTCTTCCATGTCATAAATGAGGCATCAATTAAAGTGCTGACCTTCATATCTTGTGGCAAAAACAAATTAGGAGAAATGAACGAAAATGAAAAGGCGTTAGTAGCCAGGGATGCTGCTATATATCAACCTCCACACCATCTCCTATGCACCAATGCAACTTCTGCACGAACAGGCCTCGCCCCTCTCATATAGACCTCTATCCAGGATTGCCGCTATGTATCAACCTTCGCACCATATCTTATGTACCAGTACAACCTCTGCATGAACAGGCTTTGCCCCTCTCATATAGACCTCCAAATATATGACAATCCTCTCCCTAGCTGGGTCTATAAAGTTTGAATTAGGAGAGTGGATGGCTTGTACCACCCTACTTACCAATGCCGTTGGGTTCTGGAGGAGGCGCCATCCTTGTTTAGCAAGAAGGGCAAAGTTAAAAGCCTTAATACTCCTAAAACCCATCCCTCCTCCAGACTTTGATTTACATAGATCATCCCATCTTTTCTAGCACATACCCCTCCCCCTCTCATCCCTACCCCACCAGAATCCCCTAATCATGGGCTTGATCTCATTACATAGAGTTTGGGGTAACAAGAAGCACGACATTACGTAAGAAGGAATGACCTATAACACGGACTGTATGAGTATCACTTTAGCTGCATGGGAAAAAAGCTTATCCTTCTACTTGCGCAACTTCTTCCAAATACGATCTTTAACATACCCAAAAATCTCCCTTTCTGATTGCCCGACAATATAGGGCAGCCCTAGATACTTACCCTCATCATGCTCCTCAACTACCCCAAGTACCCCACAGATATCCGTCATGCAGTGTGCGTCTAAATGCACATAAAAAAGGATCGAGAATTTCTAGAAATTGACCACTTGACCGACCAGAACTACATATTATGATAAGATCATTTTAGTAGACTGAGCATTATCCATCGACTCCTGTAGAAGAAGCAAAATATCATTAGGAAAGAATAAATCAGTAAGTTCCAAGCCCTGCTGCCCCATTTGCAACCTATGCAAAGCACCCTCACTACTAGCTTTATGGAAAATAGAAGACAGCCTCTCAGCATAAATAACAAAAAATAAGGGAGAAAACAAATCTCCCTACCTTAAACCCCTCGAAAGAGTTATCACCCATGAGGGAGTCCCATTAACAAGTATCCGAAAAGGCACAGTACAAGCACACCACATTATTGTCTAAACACACCTCGCTAGGAGGCCTAACTTGCCCATTATCCACTCCATGTAGTTCTACTCAACCCCATGATAAGTCTTGCTCATATCTAATTTTAGAGCCATATGCCTTCTCTGACCCCTCCCTTTTTGCAGCCAATGGTAAAAGTCACATGCAATAATCACATTATCAGTAATAAGACGCTCCTTAATAAAGGCACTCTGGGCTTCATCCACCATCGAAGGTAACACCCTTTGAAGTCTTAAGGTAATAGTCTTCGAAATGACCTTATAAATGACATTACAAAGATTAATTGGGTAGTATTCATACGCTCAGGATGGCGCCCCTTTGAAATGAGAACAATATGTGTCTCATTTATTGCCCCTACCGCCTTCCCATCATTCAAGATGCCCAAGACAAACTGATGACATCCGGCCCCACTGTACTCCAGTAACACTTATAAAAATCCATCTAGCCTAGGAGCCTTAGTCGGACGCATAGACTTCAATGTAATGTCAACCTCCTTAGCTGAATATGCCCCTTCCAAATCAAAGCAATATCCTCCGTACTCAGCTTGCATTGCACACTGCCCCTTAAGTCCTCCACCAAGTCTAGTTTAGAGCCWCYTGCCTGAAATAAATTGTCATAATATCTAGCAAAAGCCTCCGAAATATCATTCCCGCTGTGTGCTTCTGCCCTTAGGTATCAATGATGGACTCAACAGTGTCTTCCCTTGCACACTGCCTGGCATGATGATGGAAATACTCTATATTTTGTCACCATATCTCAAACAATTAGCTCGCGACCACGCCTTCCAGTATTTCTCCTGTAGACTCTACAAATGATCAAGCTTTGCCCTCGTCCATCTGATAATGGACTGAGGAGCAAGCTTCTAGACGCACTTGGTTAGGCACATTAAGGATTCAGAGAATGGCTAAMTATATTGTAAAAGGAAAATCATTGAGAAACTAAAAAAGTACTACTAGAATTGTCCTTCATTAACTTGTTATATGGAAACATAAATGCACCAAATGATAGATTAATTCTACTACTTAGATATTCCAACGACATTATATCTTGGAGTAAATGGAGTATGCTAATTGTTTATGCCCTTTAAATTTGAAAGTTAAATAAACAAATTTTCTTGATTAAAATAATTATAATTAAGGTGTATGGAATAGCATATCTATTATGACATTATATATAGTACCTACGTGTTCAAAAAATATTACATGTCAAATATATATTGTATATGATCTTACGATTCRATCAATGATAATAATGATGATAACTTCATCAATCCATTGATTAGTATGCCTAATTGTATATAGATGAAGAATAGATGAGCGATTAAAGTGTATTTCTATTAGGGGTTCTTTGTTATTGAGCCTAGTTAACCAATGTATTTAAGAAAAATGTTCTCCTTTAAATGATCTTTATTAAAAGCTCTCATCCATTAAAGAAACTCTAAAATGTATATCAAATGATCAGAATACCTATTCTACATTAAATTATTAAATTATCTTATCCTAATAAATTTTTTATGATCAAAACTRCCTTTTTCTATCCTAATTGCCTCCTTTTTGACCAATAGACAAGRTGCCAAAATTTCCTCTCTCTCTTCTTCACCATAAATCTTAGTAAAACCACAAGATCTTCTTTCTTCCTTCTCCATTTCACTCATTTGACAGCTTTGAACCAAAAGTTTTCTTCTCATTTCACCATTGAAGACCAAAGCAAGAAGAAGCCAAACCATTGTCAAAGAAAAATGTGCAATCTATATCACTATATGTAAATTGAATTTTTCAACTCGTATTCATGTTGATCCATTTCTTCTATATACCACATTGTATGAATTAGGAACTTTCTTCTTATCTATAAGTATGGATAAACAATATCTATCACAAAATTGTTTAAGTTAGTCCATAATAGTAGGGGTATCAGTTATGGGAAGTTACATAACAATGGAGGATATCAGCCACCAACAAAGATTGATTGTGGCTACAAACTGAAATGGTATCTTTCGATTTGTGAATTTCCTCTTTGTGTTACTCTTTTGGACAAAGAATTTGAGGAGAATAAAAAAAACGATGGTTCAGGAGAAAATGAAGCACAAGAAACACATTTTTTTAATTGGGATGTTGTGATGCYCATATATACCATAAATTAGATCTTGTTTAAACCACATCTTTTTTTAACTGAATTAAAGTTAACACAAATACAACTTGCAATTATATGAAATAATGCTTATCGCAGCAAGCGAGGGTGATAAAATGTCTACCACGTTGGGTTGCTATGATCAGCAATATTTCTATCAATTTGCTCTATTTTTAAACAGACAACTTTATTTATTGGTTTAGAATTAATAAAAATTAAAACTAGTAAATTTGTATGAAATATTGCTCATAAGAGRAGGCCATCATGATAAAATGTCTGCCATAGTGGGCTACTGTGATTAGCATGTACATCGTCAATTTGCTATTTTTTTATATATCTATTAATCCAAGTTTATATACACCACGCACCTATACACCATCTAAATTTATAAATTTATGTACAAATATAGAAATCCTAATCTAAAGGTCAAATTCTTGAGCAAAAATATCTTCCGCCATCTTCTACCTCCATGTCAACATCCTATTCTGATGGATCATATTGACGTCAAGTCTAGCTATGCAAAATTTCTTTAACATGAACATGCCATAGTCAGATATGCAAATTTAATAAATGGTAATCCTTCAATATGACAAATATATAAACAACCATCTTGTTTGCAAATATTAGAAGAAAAACATACATATTATTCTGATGAGACAACATTTTGAACCGCTTATGTACGAATGATAAACTAGTGTTGTATCCATCCTTGACCTTGCCATAAAGAAGCCATGATAGCAAATTGATGAAACACTGTAACTCATTCTTAAGGGCCTTCTCACGTATGACCCATAGCGCGATCAGATACATTAATTAAGCGTTCATCCAAGCTTATTTCTATTGCAGTCTAATATAAATGAGTGCATAATGGCAAGTATAAAACTTTGCAATCCTTCCGAGGTTTGTCGAGTAGAATAATTTCCCTATTGAAATAATTTAAAATAGTTTTATCAAAAAGAAGAAATTTCATATTTCCAACATGCTTCTCCTTTTGACTCTTAATCTTCATAAACTAAAAAAATCTTGAATCAAAGAATGATAGCATATTGTCTAAACAGGTTACGATACTTCGTCAATCGTTCTCTCATATAATATAATGTAATACCATATGCTGTATTACACAATAAACTTAAATATTAGACTTTAATAATCAACTATTCACAATTATAAGTTTATTTTACTTACATCATCACTAAGCTAACAATCAAGCTTCATATGATCTTCACAAGATTTTTGAAGAACTTTTTTTCGACATTGAAAAGGTGAAGATTAATAGAATCCCTGAAAAATTCCATTCCTCAGCAATAAGATATAAATATATATAAGACATGTGAAAATTTAAACTGGGTGAATATCAGAAAGAGAAACCTACGGGACAATTTTATCCTGAAGCCATGCCTTGAGATCTTTCATTTTTTGCGGGATCAATTGCCCGAAATGGATCAAATTGCTTCACCCACTCAAACTTCCTTCTCTTGGAAAGATTAATGAATGGAGACTGCAGCGGACGGGCATCCCTCTTCTTGCACAATCATATATCTAGAGGTGAATCATCTTCTATTGTCATTGTGGCAGTCTAGGATGCCATTTCATTTCCTGTAAAACAAAGTTAAAAAATAATCATTGATTAGAAAGAAATTTCTCCCATTATGATACTTTAAAAAAATAATCATAAAAAAGAAAAAGGAACCAACCTTCAGTGGGGGAAGTAATAGCAACCAACTAGAGGGTTGATTATTAATCACAACATTATCTTCTTGGACCTCAGCTACAAGAATATGTAGAAGATAAGTTAGAATTAAGCTTATAAAATTATAAACTTGGTTATTATTGGAAAAAGTAACACACCTTTTGTGGGTTATTCTTCTCTAACAATGGGTTTTTCTCTTTCTTGTCTTTCAGTGTGCTATTCTTCTCTTTGTATATCACCTCATGAGACCAACCAATTAATTAACTTATCCATGCTAGCCTCTAACCGGTTCAACTGATCCGTTAACTACTTCTCACGTCCTTTATTTTCCTTTTAACCCCCTCTATCCTCCTATCAACTATTGGCTGCATCATCTCGATCGTATCATCATTGTGAGAGAGGGATAAGTGAGGGGGAATAAGTGGGAATGAGCGTCATAAAGGGGAAAGCACCCACTAAATCCGCCTCATTTGCTACAACCTCATGAGGGGAATGATGATCACTTGGAACACTAGAAGATGCCTCATTATCCACATTTTCATCTTTCTCATATGAGAATGAAACCAAACTCTGCCAAAATTCTTCCTCAACTTTCCAAAAAGAAAGGACTAACTTCTCAATTACATTTAAAGTCCCATTCTCAATCTTTCCCTAAAAAAACTCGGAGATCGAGGCATGGTCCATTAGGCCCTCTGTCTTRAAAGTCCATTTCGACATTCTTGGTATTCTCTCTCGAAGATAAAAGCCAAATAGGGTGGTCAAATTTGGCATGGCTTCGAATGCCCAAATCTGTAGAAAGAAAATAAAAAAGAGGCTTCGAGGCTTAGACATCTACGATTAACCTATGCAAGACATTTATTTTTACTGAATTAGAATCCAAACAAGCTAAAATATATGCAATTCTATGAAATATTGTTGATGACGGAAGCCACCATAAATCTGAAAAATATTTAAACACACTTTTTTTTTTTTTTTACTGAAACCAAATTAAATCCAAAACACAATATATGTAATTTTATTAAATATTACATATATYTAATTGGGAAAAAATACAATGTTGTGATTTTTTATAAGCTATACCATCATGGATAGAGGAATCCATAGTAGCTGATTTTATATGGTTTCTTTTCTTTAGATTTCACTGTTGCCATCGAACGTTGGAATAGCTCAATAGTTGTCAAATATGATTTCCTTCCCCATTCATAATTATTGAATTTTTCCAAGTCATCCACGAGATAGAACCACCACAGGCTAACAACTGTATTTTTTTATTTGGCATATAGAACATATGTCCAAATTACTAAAAGCCCGAGCTTGTACTTATCCGTCATATCTTTGTAGTTTTTAAATTTATCAAGAATGTCTGACCTTTTCAAATTTCCTTTACTCTAAAGGAAGTACCTCTTGTACAGCTCACTCTGTTTCCCTTTCTTTGAATCCTCTTGCTCATTGGTTGTGATTGCTGATAAGCCAGTCTCAAAAGTGAACTCTTTAAAGCCAAACTTAGACATCTTATCACCAAATTCAAACAACACTTCATTTTTTCTCCATTACCATCTAATAATCACGGTGGAATAACTCAATAGTTGTCAAATATGATTTCCTTTCCCATTCATAACTATTGAAGTTTTCCAAGTCATCCACAAGATAGAACCACCACAAGCTAACAGCTGTATTTTCTTCTTTGGCATATAGAACATATGTCAACGAAGATKAATGCCCGAGCTTGTACTTTTCTCTCAGATCTTTGTAGTTTTTAAACTTATCAACAATGTCTGATCTTTTCAGATCTTCTCAGTTCTCAGGCACTTCAGCAAAACAACATGAATAAACTGATTGCTAACATTCAAATCCTATAACCTTGTTATGGGACCAAAGCAAGATTCAGATAGCAATTCAAGATGATCATCGTCTAAAGCGTCTTTCAAATTATCTATCTTTTGCAACGTGCACTGATTAGTAATAATAGCCCTAAAATTTTTAACAGGATTGATAATATATTCCATGCTTGCAAAAATAAAAAGTAAAATATATGCAATTGAATGATATTTATCAAATCACAGAAGGCCATCGTAATAGATATCTACCATGGTGGGATGTTGTGATAAACATATGCAGAATAAATTTGTAAAACGTTTAAAGACACATCATTATTTAATTAATTATAATTAAAATAAATTAAAATCTTTGCCATAAGTAGTCCTTTTTGATCATTAGAGAAGCCCACTGTAGCCTGCTGTGGTGCACATATTCTAGTTATATCAAAGAGTTTCATCTGTATTAGCTCTAATTCAGTAAAAAAATATTTTTTTAATAATATCTTGAATGTTGTGTAGGTTCATCACGACTAGCCACCAATGTGATGCCTACAACAGTGGGCTGCTTTGATGAACATATACAACATATATTCAAGTTATCATTAAAAGAGAACTTTTTTTTTAACTAAATTAGAGTTAATACAAATGAAATGATTAATACAAATGAAAATGATTTGATGTTACTGAAATACGTGCATCACATAAAGCCACCGTAATAGACATGTCTATCATAGTTGTTGTAATGAACACAATCACCAACATTGTACAAGCCCACCGTGGATAGGCATGTCTATCACAGTATCACGGTGGTTTGCTATGATATACATAATCAAGTATTATCAAAGAGTTTCATTTCTATTAATTCTAATTTAGTAAAAAGATATTTTCCTTTTAATGTTATCCTGAATACGTATGTTGTATAGATTCATCACATTTGGCCACCGTGTAATGCCTAGCACGACAGACTGTGATGAATATATACAACATTAATATTCAAGTTATCATTAAAAAGGAAATTTTTTTTATTGAACTATACTTAATACAAATGAAAAAGATTTGATGTTACTGGAATATGTGCATCATAGAAGGTCAAATGTAATATGTCTACCACGGTGAGATGCTATGATGAACTCACTCACCAATATAATGTCAGAAATCAAAGTTTTATTTCGTACACATGCTTATTTTGTCAAAAATAAATTATATCTATCATGATAGTAYTGTATATATCACTATTTTATCCATAAATCCTAAAATATTTAATTTACATGTATAGTGAGATTTTTACCTTATGATGATAAAGGTCAAGATATCTGAACTTTTCGCAAAATTAGTATGATGCAAAGTCTCGTAAGAGACATTAGTCGTAATGGTGAAAAATGCGAAAAAGTGGAACGAAAAAAGTGAAGATGATCAAGAAGAAAAAGAAAAAGAAGAGGAAAGTGTATAACGCTATTTTTAAAATATAAGAAAATGTAAGACGTTAATGGTAATGGTGAAAATAAAAAGTTACAAATAATATATATTTTATTCTCTTATTTTGATCAAGAGTCTTTTGCATAAATAAGAATAATATTTATTTTATTTTCTTATTTTAATCGAAGACCTTTTACTATATGCGAGAATTTGAACCCTGATTTAGGGAAACCATTATAGCTTACCATTTGGACCATGCAGCATTTTTAGTGACATGTTTATATAAAAGAAGTCAAATTTTAGGCATCTTTGTTAACCATTTTTCTTTTGTCTTCTTCTTGTTATTCCTTCTGCTCTCTCTCAAAAACCCTCCCTCCTGAATCCCCTCTTCCCGTTTTCCTCTTGGAGCCGAGACTCCCTCTCTTGGAAAAACCCTTCCCGTTGAAACCTCTTTTGAGCTGGCCCGACGGGAAATTGAAGTTTGAGCTGTCCGCATTGAGCTATTGGTGGATATTGAACAAGAAATTGAACATTGGCTGGAAGAAATTAAAGGTTTTCCACCGTTATTGTGCTGTCGAAGGTATGTGGATATGAAATTTCTCCTGAAACTTTTGCTAAGCTATTGAAACTTTTGTCTTTGTGTGTCGGGAGATCTTAAACTTTCTTGAACTAATGTTAAATCATGGTTATTAGAAGCTGAAATTTATTTTGTTATGGAGAATGGTTGGTCATGTTGGGTTTTTTATTGCATTTCATGATTAGAATGGTTCGCAGCCCTCTTTCTTCTCTCTACAGAATTGTCCTTATTTTGAATGACCATTACTTCTTTCTTTTCTAAATTTCTCAATTTCTCTAATGAGAAATCTTTTACATGGAAACTCAATAGTTTGTACTCTTGATTCAATGTGGTTCTTTCCCTTTTTCTGTTTAAAGTCAGAGAAATCTTATGAAAGGTTTGAGATTTTTTTTATTCTGATCATCAGGTGAGAAAGTTTCCTTCTTTCTGACTTCTAAGATGCTGAATAACTCTTTAACATGTTGCTGACCTAACAGATATCTGATATGTACAATTTTGTCACTTCTTTTTTTGTCAAGTGCGAGATTCACGCTTCTCATTCTGACGAGATTTTAATTGTGTCGGTTAATTTAAGCACTGTGGAACCAGTATCTCAATAAATTTACTCACGTCCAAACTCAATTGTGTTGATTTCCCTTTTGTCTTTTGCTATGAGAGGAACATGGAACTTTATGTACAATTTTGTGACTGACCTTTTTATCGATTGCAAGATACATGCTTCTGACTGTTAGGATTCATGTGTGGCTTGTGTGTTTTCATGTGAAAGAAACGTATGTATGCATAGAAACAATGAAACACGAAGGAGACTTTAAAGATGGAGCAGGGTACATATATATAGAACTAGGGAAAAAGGAGACTTCATTCATGTTTGGTTTGAACTATTGCTGCTACATTTAAGCTTCACCCTTTCTGGCTGTTGTTTCTTCATAACAATATCGTTTTCTCTGCAAAGTGTAGCATATGATAGGATAAATGCATTCATATCTATACAGAAGCTGCACAATATAGGAATCTGAAAATAATCAACTTCAGAGTAGAAGTACATTGAGAATCAAGCTTAGTGGGACTGCACCTTATGTGAATTAGGTTCAGTAGCTAGTCTTGCTTGCTGTTGGTGATACGACTAATTCTCCACCCCTCTCCTTTCTATGTTTGAAAAGAGTTGCATTCATGAGAATTATTGGGGTACTGCATGAATACAATTGTTTCAAAACATAAATGGGTAGTAAGAATAGCTTGTTAAAGGTATTCCACATAACGCTATTCAATAAATAACTTAGCATTTTAAATGACTAATAAATAGTTGAGTATTTATGAGATTTAAGGTGCYATAATATTTGGCGAAAGAAATAGTTGCTATCGCAAGATTAAACATTTGGCGAGGGGTAACAATTTTCTTTGAAACGTCAGCATTTGATTCTCTAACTAGAATTACCTGTAATAGGTCTTTTCGGTTCTAGGAATCTTTTTTTTTTTTTTTTTTTTGGGCAGTTCATTGCGGGTTCCAATAAGGTTTTTAGATTTCAAACAGTTTGAACAATGTTTAGAAAAAATTATTTGACTAAAAGAATGAATTTTTTTAAAATACAAGGGTTTGAATATAATTTTAGTTGCCTAAGTACCTACATATTTTATTACTATGTCAAGGGATCAAAATATACCTAGTTTTATCAGCTGRTAACCCTCCTACGTAACCTCTACCCATTGTATAGGCGTTACATGACACGCGACATGCTTATTGTTTTTTTAAAAGAAATGGAAATAAATTAATAATAAAACTTAAGTAATAAAGGAGTAAACTTAAGTACAAATTCTAAAGGCTACATGGAAAAAGAAATACCCATCGTGTTGTCTCTTTGGCTGTAGTCTGTGACTCATGTTTCTACTACTTCACTGCAAAATTCATCATCAAGCAGCGTGCACTTTTCGTAGCAGCTAGAGTTTTTCCATCTACCCTATTTTTCACAATGACATTTATCCTATTTCAAGCAACCAAGCAAATAAGAGTCAAAGCCCTCAAACTTGCACAAAAATTTTCTGAAACGACGTGCAAAAGTGAGCTTCATAAGTCAAGTGATTTTTATGCTTATTGTAGTGGTTTTTTTTTTTTTTTTTGTTTTTAAATATTTGAACTCCTCAATTTGCCTCTGAGCATTGAATGAGCTTGTTTTTGTCAAATTTATTGAATACAGTTCATTTTTGGTATACATAATATCCATAACTGGTCAATTAGTTCTGAAATTTCGTTTTTTTAAAGTTAAATTTGCATGTCTAAATGGGCTGAATGTTATGTTTGTCCCAGCCTAGGTTCAATCTTTTGTGTTCAATTTCTGAATTAGAAGTCATGTATGGGGATGTTTGCTGCAGGAAGTTTGGGGATATTGCTATAAGCTGAAAAGATGCAGGCATGTAGTGGAGCTGCAGTGATGGGGTCTCTTCAGCAGCCAGTTTGGATTAAGGGAACCACTTTTCCTTCAAAGAGTCTTGGTTTCAGTGTTTCCCAGAGTCATGGAGTAAGTAGTGTTGGGCACTGTAGATCATCTCTTGAAGGAAGCTTGGTCACTGGGAGGCCTCCGTCCTCTGTTTCTGTTGCTGTGCCTGAGATAGGAGGTAAAATTTTAGAGATTTTATTGGGTCTGATATGTTTGCAGTGAGAACCTAAAGCTTTTTGTTTTGTTTTCATTTCTTTTACGTCTCTTTTATAATCGATTTCAAGCTTAGATGACCCCTGAGAAGGAAAAACCTACTCTTAAACTCTGGAGATAAAATTTCTCTAGATGTCATGTTTAAATAAACTATTGACACGTAGTTACTTTTGATGTGTGTGACTTGGGCTAATTTAAAGATTGATTTTGAAGGGTGCTCTTGTCTTTATACTCATCTTACACTTAATTTTTGAAGTTTAAGATACAAAAGAAACAACAGAAGCTTTAATGCATCAGGGAAAAGGATAAAAGATAAAGATAAAAACATTTTCTTTCTTTTTCTATGTGATTTGTGGTTGAAAGGAAAATGATATTTGTTCCCTTAGTCTGAAAGTTCGGAAGAGGTGAAAACATTTGGCAATCTCATGTGATTTGATCATGTAGAAACTGTCATTGCCTGAACTTTCTTTCTTTTCTTTTTTTAAATGTAACTTTGTTAAGCTAAAAYGTCTAATTTTTCCCGCATTTGGAAGACGCTTTGAGATCCTTCTTTTTCTTTGGTCTTCTTTCCTGTCTTCTCAGCAGAGCCTTAATATGTTGGAGAGAAAATATATCACTAATTTTGATTCTTGAGAAGGAAAAACCTCCCTTCCTTCAGATTCTGTCTTTCTCAACTAACTGGTTCAGCTAGGGATTTTGCTGTAGTTGAAGAACATAAGTTTGAATAGGATAGTGATATTTTCCTCCTATAGGTTATGTTGCAAGTTCTATAATTCAACCAGAGTGACGTTAATATAATGTTATTTGCCTGTTTTATTAGATAATGGAATCAGCTTTGTGGACCATGGCTTGAAGGAAGCTGACCCTGAAGTTTATTCAACTATTGTTAAAGAGAAGGAAAGACAGTTTAGAAGCTTAGCACTTATTGCATCTGAGAATTTTACATCTCGAGCAGTGATGGAAGCTGTTGGTTCCTGCCTCACAAACAAATACTCTGAAGGGTTACCTGGCAAAAGGTCAGCTGTTCTGCATGAAAAGTAATATTTTCGTATGATATGTTATATTAGCAATTTCTGAATCTATTATTTCTGGTGATTGTGTGTTGACCTTTAATATGTCAGATATTATGGTGGCAATGAGTATATTGATGACCTGGAAATTCTTTGCCAAGAAAGGGCATTGGCAGCATTTCATTTAGATAAGGAGAAGTGGGGTGTTAATGTTCAGCCACTTTCTGGTTCTCCAGCTAACTTTGAGGTTTTCACAGCAATTCTTAATCCACATGATCGCATAATGGTGAGTTCTATGGAACATTCTTCAGCTTGGTTATATTTAAATGTTCTCTGAGTTAGTTTTTGTTTTCAGATCTATATTCATTTTCTAAGTGGAATATAATTCATCCAGGGATTGGATTTACCTCATGGAGGACACTTAACCCATGGGTTTATGACTCCAAAAAGACGTGTGTCAGGCACATCTGTTTATTTTGAATCTATGCCTTATCGACTTGATGAATCTACAGGTACGTGTCCATATTATGTAGGAGTTGGGTTCTATAATTTATTACAGCACAATGTTGATTTCTTAATTTTCTTAAATATCTGAACAGGCCTTGTAGATTATGACATGCTAGAGAAAACAGCAAATCTTTTTAGGCCGAAGCTTATTATTGCTGGTGCAAGTGCTTATGCGCGTGATTTTGATTATCCCCGGATGAGAAAGGTAAATTCTTGCTCGCTTGGTCCGTCAATTTGTTTATTGTCTTCAGCGAACCTATTGTGCTTTTTTCCCCTCTTGTAGCACATATTATTTCCTGTTCTTGTGTCTAACTACCCCAATTATGCTTCTGAAGATTGCAGATGCTGTTGGTGCTTTTCTCGTGGCAGATATGGCTCACATAAGTGGACTTGTTGCTGCTTCTGTTGTTGCTAATCCCTTTGAGTACTGTGATATTGTAACAACAACGACACACAAGGTAGAGATAATTCCATTGTTACCATCTCTAGATCTTATACATGATTGGGTTTCTATCCTGAGGAATGTCACATGTTGGAGTACCTCTTCGTGGATGTTGTTTTGACAAGATTGAAGACAGCCATTGATTGTCTTTTTAATTTGGTTGGGGGTTGAACAATACCAAGTATTTGTACAACTCCTTAAATGGGATCCTCTAAATAAATTGAATAATGGTAACTCTGTATGTTGTGGGGACAGTTTATTGGAGATTTCATGAGTTCTTTAGATGATCATTTCTACTACATTTAGGTGATTTACATTTGATAATTCCTTTAGTTCTCTATATTAAAGAACTCTAGATTTTTTATTGGTTCTACACACAATTCCAAATTACGTTGTAATCCTATGCACTTCTACTAAGATGTAACTGTTTTCAAAATATGTATCAAATCTTGATCTACTAAGGTTTATGTTGGATACATTTGATGCATTTCAGTCTTTAAGAGGGCCAAGGGGAGGAATGATATTCTTCAAGAAGGATCCTATTCTGGGTGTGGACTTGGAATCGTCCATCAATAATGCTGTTTTCCCAGGTTTACAGGTTGGTTTTTCTTCTTACTTTTTCAGCCTCATTGTATAAATAGAGGAGTTGAAGTGTATTTGTACAAAAGGCTAGCTCTTTAAATTCTGGTTTCCTTCTAATTTTAGCAGCTAATGTGCAAATTCGAAAATGCCAGGGAGGCCCTCATAACCACACGATTGGGGGACTTGCTGTCTGCTTGAAGCATGCTCAATCCCCAGAGTTTAAGGCTTATCAGAAAAATGTACTGAATTTTCTCTTTGAGAACAAAGTTTATGCTAAACTTCTCGGCGTTCTAATATGTATATAAATATTTTTAAATGTAAATAGGTGGTTTCTAATTGTAGAGCTCTTGGAAACCGATTAATCGAGTTGGGATATAAGTTGGTCTCTGGAGGGAGTGATAATCACTTGGTTCTTGTGGATCTCAGGCCATTAGTGAGTGCTCTACTTCTCTCACTTTTTCTTATTAAAATGTTAGCGCAACATGTACTTTATTTCCTTTAACCTTGTGAAAGAAAAAATATCATTCCTCTGTCGTTTAGTAACTGTTAATAAGTTCATCGGGAAATTTACCAAAAATCTTTCCAGAAAAAGTAGAACACAAGAACCACAATAAGAATACATGGAATGGATTCTCTTCTTGGTTCTTTGGGCCATGTTACATGTGAATCACAGTATGAATGTTTGGTTGATGTGTCCTATGGTCGATAACAGATTTTAGCAAGTTTCCATGTTGAGAATTTTCTCCGTTTTAGGAGTTTAGCTAAGTCCTAAGGACACGTATACTGCATATGCAGGGCTTGAGCTGCCTTTTTCAGCTCTTATAGTTCAACTTCTGAACACTGTAATGTATAAAACCAAAAAAAAAAAAAAAAAAAAAAATTTCTACATCTTAACTGATATATTGTTCTCTATATAGGGTATTGATGGTGCTCGCGTGGAGAGAATCCTAGAAATGGTATCTATTATTCTAAATAAAAATTCAGTACCTGGTGAGTGCTACTCCCTTTTCTCCTACCCCTTCTGAACTTCCTTCATGGCCTTATTTATTAACTTGGGTAGACAAAACTCAAGTTCCACTGTTTTGTGATTTMCAGGCGACAAAAGTGCAACAGTGCCTGGTGGTATACGCTTAGGCACTCCTGCAATGACAACAAGAGGTTTTAGTGAGAAGGACTTTGTATCAGCAGCAGACTTCATTAACGAGGGTGTGCAGATTGCGATTGAAGCAAAACAGTCTGCTCCAGGTCCTAAGCTTCAAGATTTCAAGAAATTTGTGACATCCACAAATTTTCCTTTGAAAGACCGGGTGGCAGATTTGCGCGACCAAGTCGAGGCCCTGACAACCCAGTTCCCGTTGCCAGGTGTATAATCTATATACATAATTATAGAAAGAGATCATTTCATATTTGCTCGGAGTACAACATTTGATGCCCTTTTCTTGAGATAGTTTGCTTCTACATGTACAATTTTGGGATGTTGATTGAATGGTTTAATCGGGAAAAACAATCCTTGCTATTCTTCAGCAAGGTGTAAAGGGATTGCTTGCTTTAGGTGGTTTTTTTTTTTTCCGGTTTTTTGACAGTTTATTGGAGAGTCAGAGTCAATTTTTGCTCCTGTATTTAGTCAGAGAAGGATTAACCTGCTCGGCTCATTCTGGCATATGAGCCAATCCTATATTTTTTGCAATGTTATCAGCAATAGAAGGGATGTAATATTAAATGGATGCTAAGGTAGTTTTAACTTTGCTGAACTGATGGTTTTCTCTTGGATTTTGGTCGAATCCGAACAGCATTTTCATGGCGAACATAAACTCGAATTCGCAGTTCAAACAACTTTTTCCATTTTCGGTTGAGTATTCTTTAATATTTTTTTCTAAATATTTTTAAAAATATTATGGGCATATATATTTAATTCGTCTAATTTTTTTTCTATTTTATTCAATTAAAACATCACGTTTATATATTTTTAATTTATTTAATATATTTTCTTTTATTTAATATATCTTCTTTCGGGTTCCGGCCATACAATCACCTTCTCTTGTCACTATTGTATTCAATTRGCTGCAGAAGGATCAAGTTCTTTAAGACGATGATATGTATAATCGGAACTCGCCCCTCCAAATTCAAGTTCAGAATTTAGTTCATTATCTCCTAGAAAATATATATCACATCATAATACATATATATGAAATTGTAGGATTTGAAATTTATTTTTTATTTTTACAAACTTTATATAATTATATAATTTATATTATAATTCACTAATTATGTTATATTCATGATTATTAATAGTTTGATTATTTTGCTGAGAAAAGATTTAGAGATCGAAACATTCGATGTTTTAATTAAAAATATATTATTATTTCTTTTATTGATTATTTATTTATACATTATTATGTGAATATATTTATTTAAATATAAAATTTTGTTAGTTTAATTTAATTAAAATTTTTAGTTAATTAATTTAAATTTAACCTATTAGAGTTCGTTCTCTTCTTATTCAAACCTAAAACCAAATTTAGATTCGATTTCAGGTGAGAAGAAACATAATAGATCTTAATTTAGTTGGGCTTAGTTGGTTAAGGAATAAAAATGGCTCACGAATGAATTTTGGTTAGATTAAATTATTTTTAAAAAATTAAATAAATTGATTGACTAGAAATGACTATTCATCTTCTTTCCCAAAAAATCCCAACCCTAACCCCGCCACCACCTCCCTCTACCCTTGCCGACATCGCTTGTCACCGCTCTTCTTACTATCTCCCCCCTCTCTATCCCTCTCTCTCTCTCTCTCTCGCTCTCTCTCTCTCCCCTCGCTCGTTGCTGTCTCCATCAGACCTGCTCGTCAATCTTGCCATGCGACGAGCCTCATGGTGGAGRCCGCCATCTCTTTTCCTCTGCATGCATCTTCAGTCAACTCTACTTCCTTGCTCGTTTCCGCCATCTTCACCAGATTTACTCATTGAATCAGCAACAACTCGGATCGAACGTGGTTCTTCCAGTCAAATCCACATACTCTGCTCACTGTTGCTCATCGTTGTGCTACTTGAGACTATCACCGTCCACACCAGTGCACGCATTGCTGCTCGGCCGGACCGCGAGCAGTGCACCCTTGCTTTGTCGATCTTAGTTGCTCAGACCTGAACCGACCATCTCGTCAGTTTCAATTCTGTAGCCGTCCTCCAGATTAGGAGGAAGCCATCCAAAATTAGGCGACCAGAAAACATGCCCTGTTCGCTCGAACCAGTTGCGCATGCTTGCACATTCGCGATTAAGGCTACTGTTTACCGCCCATTCACACGCCGAGAGCGTGCCTTCTTTTTTCCAAGCACTATTGATACCATTACGCTAGTAAGAATTTTGTTACTTATATTTATATTAGTGTATATATAATGAACTAATATCATCTTGGGATTAAGTGTAATTTAACTATAAGGCTTCATAAACGAATGTACTGAAGAAAATTATGATTTTAAAGTGAATCGATATGACATGTTCTTCTAAGATATAATAAAGGTATTAATAGTTTAGTCTTTATGTATCTAATCAATTTGCTTTTTTAATTCCTAGTGAATTTAAAAGCTTTTGAGATCCAATCATAGCTCCAGATTT